>LR749773.1:1492781-1523886 GCA_902729485.2 Mus minutoides
GAGAGAGAGAGAGAGAGAGAGAGAGAGAGAGAGAGAAACAGAGAGAGAAAGAGAGAGAAAGACTGCAATTGCCCAGAGGTGAGGCAGATCTGTTACAGTTTTATAAGATTCTAAAGTTTGTCTAATTGAAGCTCTGATCTTATTAAACCAATTACTTGCAAAGACTTGAGCTCAGAGTGGTTACACCTTGGAAGTGGCCAGGAGTGGCCAAAGTTTACTACTTCCTGATGAGGCAATTCCTCTAGATTGAGATTGAATCAAGTGTCAGCCTCATCATGGTACAAAAAGGAGGGTGAATGTAGAAAACTAAAGATCTGCAGAAAAGCTTTGGTTAGTGGGAGAAACCAGAAACTGCACTCATGGAATGACCTGCGGCTGGCTTGCTGCCAAAACTCCTCTCTTGCACCTATTATGAACTGCGTGGTGCTGTCTCGGAATTTACTGTACACTTACCTGGAAGGGGAAGCACAGGATTGTCTCCACGAGTGTTCTCAGACTTGGCTCTACAGGTTGCAAATAAAATTCCTAGGCATCAAACAAAATGCATAGGCATCACTTCAGATCAAACAAATCAATCCCTGGGCGAGGGGTCCAGAGACGGAGTTGGGGTGGGGTGGGAGGAAGCAGCTTTCCAGGTAATTCTGATGCACAGTGAGGGTTGAGAGCCACTGAAAATAGGCTGAGGTGGGAAAGATGCTAATGGGGACAAGAGGGGTGGGGCTGACAGATGAGACACCATCTCAGACAGAGCAAGCTTGCCTATGCTCACACTGGTGAGTGCTGGACTGTGAAGAAGCAGAGGCTAGAGTGGGCCTGTCACCGGATTGCTTATAATAATGCTAACCTGTGACTGCAAGTAAGGAATCGAAATTTGCGGACTCCCCAAATGTAACCAGGATAAGACAAGCTGGTACTTGAATAATATAGTTCATTGGGTACTTTTATCAAGCCCAAAGAATTCACAGGATGAAAACAGTCTCAAGGTAATTCAAAGCTAGGGAGTTTTGTGGTGGAGACATAAAGGGAAGTTTCAAGGCTCCCAGGATGCTGGCTAGACACACAGAACCAGAAGCCAGGACGGACTCCAGGACTGAGGTCACACCCCACACAGCTTGCTCTCGCTCACTAGTTCACGTCCAGCTCAGCTCCTCTCACAGGTCTGTTTGATTCCTTCATGCCATCTACCTTCCTCTGGCTATGCACTCCGTCTAAGGTCTAGCTTCTCTGGCTGTTCACTCCGTCTAAGGTCCAATGTGAGTTCTCCAACCCTGGTTGATTACCACGCCTCAGATCCAGAGCCAGCACTGACTGGCCATTGTTATGTCATCTTCAGGTCAAAGTTTCAAGAGAAAAGATTTTAGTCACCAGTTAAGCAAAGGATGGGTGATCCATGCTCCTCTGATCTGCTGTATGGGACGAGGGGTGGATTGGAGTGGAACGTGGTGTGTTTTTTCCAGGCTGAACATTCTAGTAGGCCCTTGCAAGAGCAGGATTTTGTGTATGATCAATAGGTAAGGTAGACAAGGAGTTACATCTAATATACACACATATAAGAACTATAACGCGTTTTTCTTTCCTATCTATCTCTCAAAAGATGAGACAGGGAAGAGAGAGTTAAAGGACTGTGTCCTATCTGGTCTCAGACCTATATCTAAGAAAGATAACTCCATGACCTGAAGGCAGTTCACCAACCTTCCACTGCAGTCATAAATCATATCTCATGAGCATCTTACCCTGGTGGTGGTTTGAATACAATTGTCCCTCATGGATTCATATATTTGAATGCTTAGGGAGTGGCATTAGGTTGTGTGGCCTTGCTGGAAGTGTGTCCTTCTCCAGTACCCTGCTTCCTGCCATGATGACAATCTCTGAAACTGTAAGCCAGCCCCAATGAAATGTTTTCCTTCTAAGAGTTGTCATGCCAAAACAAAGTCAATGAGATGATACCCATTAATATTCAGCTATACTCTCGGGTTGGTGCCTAACTCAGTTGTCAGGGAGGTTTCATCCAGCAACTGATGGAAACGGATGCAGAGACCCACTGCCGACAAACATTAGGTGGAGTTCAAAAATTCACGCTGAAGAGGGGACAGTGAGGATCGTAGGAGCCAGAGGGTCAAGGAATTCCCCAAGAAAACCCACAAAATCAACAAACCTGGACTCATAGGGGCTCACTGAGATGGAATTCATAATCAGGGAGCCTGCACGGGTCTAACCTAGGCCCTCGGGATATCTGCTATAGTTGTGTAGTGTGGTGTTTTGTGGGACTCCTAACAGAGGGAGCAGGGACTGTTTTGATGCTTTTGCTTGCTTTTGGGTCCCTTGTCCTCGTGCGTGGTTGCCTTGCCCAGCCTTAATATGAGAGGAGGTGCCTAATCTTAGTGCAACTCAATGTGCCACATTTGGTTCATATCCCTGGGAGGTCTGCCCTTTTCTGAAGAAAAACAGAGGAGTGGATGGGGAGGGAGGAGGTGGAAGGGAGAAGGAGGAGGTGAGGGACAGAGGGGTAAGGTTAGCTCAGATCCATTCTCTGTAGGCTGGTTGTGAAACTGTAACAGACTTGAACCTCTCCTGCCAGGCATGTGCATCTTTTGGCATTGCAACAGTGTTATCACTGATGATGTTCATGCTTAAGAGCCACGTGATCAAGCTACAAGGAAAAAATCACACACACACACACACACACACACACACACACCCTCATAATAAGATTTTGTGTTGGCCTGTATTTTTAGGTGTCTTGGCCACGCGTGAGGATTTGAGCCTGTACCCGACAAAATCATTTGCAAACTTTGCAGTCCTCGTGCTAAGGCGGCGGTTTGACAGTTCAGTTGACAGCTCCGAAACAAAGTTCTCTGCTCTGACATGAAATTCACTGTGTGAAGCTTCACTGAGTTTTAAGTTCATGACAATGGTGGAATGTGTTAAGTATTGAAACCCCCCAAATGGAGGGTAAATTCATGCATAGCCCAGCATTAGCTGCATCCATGAAGAACTGAGCATTTTTAGATATGAGCCATCTCCCAGGTAAGTTCAGGTGCACTGAGGCAGGAGCATGGGTGGTTTGGGAGGTCCTGTATACAAAGTAGCCAACACAAGCATCCCCATCCCCCAGACTATGGGCCTGATGAATCTCTCTCTCTCTCTCTCTCTCTCTCTCTCTCTCTCTCTCTCTCTCTCTCTCTCTCCTTTTTTACATCCCTAGAGCTATGTGCACTGGCTGGGAGGAGGCATGAAGCTCCTACAATGTGAGTTACTCTTTTTCACTTTGTCCAAGCCATGTAATGTGTGAAGGCCACAGCAGTGGCCCCAGTCCAGCACTGTAATAGCAGTGTGCATTCATTTCCTTTAGAGCCTCTTACAGAGTCAGCTGCGTTAGCTTTTGGCCCAAGTACAGCTATTGGAGATTCTGTCTGGTTACAAAGGAAAGAGACAAATACTTGCATTTTTACTGACAAACCAAAACACCTTTGAACCAAAAGGGTGATTTATCTGGGCTGAAAATAAAACCCGTGCCTACTGAAGTCTGGTGCAGCTGAGCTGTCACTATTCTGGTCCTATAATTTGTTTTATAAGGTAGTAATTAACAGGGAAAAGTCTGTTGCCAGGAAAGTAAATCACATTTTGCTGTTTTCTTCTTTTCTAACAAGACACAGACCTTGTCTTCAGTTAAAGAGCAGTTGCAAGGGCACCAGCCAGAAAGGCAGAGATCAGATAGTGGTGGAACCTGCAGGGGAGGGCTCAGAAAGATAACGGGGGTGGGGTGGGGGGAGGATTCCTCGGGTAAATCTCTGGAAAAAAGAAGCGGTTTCCAGTCTTGTCCTTTTATCTTGTCTCTTCTCTCGGCTCTGTGTTTCTTCCTTGGCTATAGCCAAGTGGCACAAATGCTATAGACACTCTTACAAAGAGAACTTTTCTCTCTCTCCTTACAGATGCCCCAACTGCCCCTTCTCCGTGGCTTCTTCGTTTCAGTGGTCCTTGGCTCTGGCCTTTGCTGTGTGGCTTATTGTCACTCCCCCTCACCTCCCTTTTTCAGCTCACCCTCTTTCACCCGGCCTCAGGCTCTCTTCAATCCTTTCTCTCTCTTCTCTCAGCCACATCCCATTCCTGGAGGTGTCTGGACTCGTAGAGACTCTGGCTTCTCCTTCCTTCTGGATCTCTCTGAAATGTTTCTGTGAGGGGTGGGGAGATGTCAAGAAGGATTGGCCTGGCGGGTGTGGCTAGTAATGCACTGAAACCAGAACCCAGAGCCTGACGTCACTGGGCCCCGCCTGTCAATCTCGGGCAGGCGCGCAGCTCGCAGCCTGCCGTCTCTGCCACTGCCTCTCACTCTCAGCGAAGGTGGCTCAGCGACAGGCGACCAGTACTTTCCTCTTCGACGCGGGGCAGCCTCCTGCAGGCAGCTGCTTGTACCGCGCAGGGAGGATAGCCAGGCACACAGCGGCGGAGCGCATGACCAGAGACTCCCGGGATCCCTGACTCCGCAGGTGAGCAGCGGGCTCCTAAGGGTACTTTGAGCTTCTGGGAAAGGCGAGGGGGGTAAAAGGCAGTCCCGGAGTGAGTCCGTCCAGGAGTCAAAGAATTGGAGCAAGGCTTGACCACTGCACTTTAGCACGTTTTCCCCTTAGCCTTTCAATTCCCAGTTCCAGACCTGGGGTCCCAGGCGCTCAAACTTCGCTTTCAGGACCGCGGACAGCGCCTTTGCCTAGCTCAGGCTTGCAAAGAGATGACTCTCTAGGTTGATATGTATTAGGATGTTCGTGCATGCTAGTGCGTAGTGGAATCTATCTATGCACCCCTGCCAAAGCTCAGAAACCCCGTGTATTCCGTTCATTCATTCACTCAACAGGTGCTTATTTATTGGGGTTCTCACTTTCCCCCCACTTCCCCCACTCCGCTCCGTGCGTGTTCCTGAGGTGAGATACGCAATTTAAGTGAGGCAGTTAGGGCCCGGGAAAGTTCAAAGCTTGGACGGTGCACCTAACAATCTGCGGTCCCTTTTGTGCAGGGAGCAACATCTAGCGGCGATGAACGCTAGCGCCGCCGCCCTCAACGAGTCCCAAGTGGTGGCAGTAGCGGCCGAGGGAGCGGCAGCTGCGGCTACAGCAGCAGGGGCACCGGACACCGGCGAATGGGGACCCCCAGCAGCATCCGCAGCGCTGGGAGGCGGCGGCGGACCTAACGGGTCACTGGAGCTGTCTTCGCAGCTGCCAGCAGGGCCCTCCGGACTACTGCTTTCGGCAGTGAATCCCTGGGATGTGCTGCTGTGCGTGTCGGGGACTGTGATCGCAGGCGAAAATGCGCTGGTGGTGGCGCTCATCGCGTCCACTCCCGCGCTGCGCACGCCCATGTTTGTGCTTGTGGGTAGTCTGGCCACTGCTGACCTGTTGGCGGGCTGTGGCCTCATCTTACACTTCGTATTCCAGTACGTGGTGCCCTCGGAGACTGTGAGCCTGCTCATGGTGGGCTTCCTGGTGGCATCCTTTGCCGCCTCAGTCAGCAGCCTGCTTGCTATCACAGTGGACCGTTACCTGTCTCTGTACAACGCGCTCACCTACTACTCGCGCCGGACCCTGTTGGGCGTGCACCTCTTGCTAGCAGCCACCTGGACAGTGTCCCTCGGGTTGGGGTTGCTGCCTGTTCTAGGCTGGAACTGCTTGGCCGACCGCACGTCCTGCAGCGTGGTGCGCCCCCTGACACGCAGCCATGTGGCGTTGCTCTCCACTTCCTTCTTTGTGGTCTTTGGCATCATGCTGCACTTGTACGTGCGCATCTGCCAGGTGGTCTGGCGCCACGCCCACCAGATCGCTTTGCAACAGCATTGCCTAGCACCGCCCCACTTAGCAGCCACCAGAAAGGGAGTGGGAACTTTGGCCGTGGTGCTAGGCACTTTTGGGGCCAGCTGGCTGCCCTTCGCCATCTATTGTGTGGTGGGTAGCCAAGAGGACCCGGCCATCTACACCTATGCCACCCTGCTGCCTGCCACCTATAACTCCATGATCAATCCCATCATCTATGCCTTCCGCAACCAGGAGATCCAGCGTGCCTTGTGGCTCCTGTTCTGTGGCTGTTTCCAATCCAAGGTGCCCTTCCGCTCCAGGTCCCCCAGCGAGGTCTGAAGGGCTCCTCCGTGTTCCCTCACCAACACCACGAACCCAACATGCCAGCCTTTGGTGAGCTTCAAGGTGCCTGCTGATGAACTCTTGAGGTCTCAGTGGTGCGAATCTGACTCTGCTGGAGCAAAGCGACTGAACATGAACGCAATGAACTGACTCAGACAAAGAGGCTTGTTGGCATTTTTACATATACAGTGTATACATGTGTACATATATATACAAATCTTTGTATCTTCTGGAGGTGTTCAGGACCTGGAGCTTCCTGTTCTGTGAAAACCTAACAGAATGTGGTTGTATAGTCAATCGTACATCACATTTGTCAAGTGAAGACATTCCAATACTGCTTAATAATAGCACTTTATTTTTAGCTGTTGAGATGCCAAGACAGTATCGCCATCCCCAAGAGCAGGAGAAAGGGAGTCAAAGATGTATTTTTGTTGTATGTGATAGAGTATTTTGCTGCACATGCGTCAGTAAACTACAACATATTTTGTACACAAATAAGCACATTATAAAAATATAATCTTGCCTATGTGGTGGGTTGTGGAATTAATTGGAAGTTGAGTTGTGTGTTTATAAAAATCTATTACGTATCTATCATCTCCTTCCAGGGATAGCCACATGAAATACCAGATCCGGATCATGGGGTGGGGTAGAGTCATTGAGGGAGTAGCATTCACATCTGGCATTCCCAGAACATGAAAAGGCTAGCTGTTACTGGTCCAAGCTAATGTGCTCCCTTGGAGACCAGGTTGGGAGGACATGTTTTTCAGAGGTCAAAACAATTCAAGTCTCATAGGTACAGCTGTAAACTCTGAAGCCACAACTTCCCAGCGAGGCTTTACAAATATGGCAAGGTTGTCAACATTGCTTGTTCAGACTGTTGCTAGCCAGGTCTGGTAGCCTGGAGTAGTGCCTAATAAAATGAATAGAATTCTTCTAAAGTAGGATTCTCTGATCTTCATGAGGTAACTGAAGTGTGTCCCTGTGTCCCTTCTACAGAACATCATCTTCCAAACATGTGTTAAGACCTTAAACAAGCAAATGTTCCTCTTTATCAACAGGTAAATGCTAGATGGAGCAGAGCTACTGTGAGCCCATATGAAGAAATATGTCCACAAACACATACATTACTATTTGGGAGGTTAAGGAAATATACACATGTGCATTTGTGCATGGATTTCATATTTATTGGGTGCTTATTGTATGTTGGCCACAATTCTGAGCCTGGGGATATGGAAATAAAATTAAAAACAAGAAAAATATCCCTCCATATTCATGGCATTATATTCTAGTGGCAAGACTGGCCTGAAAGTACCTAGTTTTATTTTGGGAAAAATGCCAAGGAAGAAGATAAGGGAGGGAGAGAGCAGAGCATGCTCCAGTGGTTGGGGTAACGGGGGAGTTGCTGGGGGAGGTAGCATTTAGGAAGTAACCGAAGTGGAATGTGGTGTGAGAGGTGTTAGAATGTAAGGGGACAGCTTTCTGGGCAGAGGGAGCAGCAAATGCAGAGGTTTCAGCTCAGGATGTAACTGTCAAGTTCAAAGAGACCCAAGGTGAACAGAGCTGTAGGAACTGGGGGTGGGGGTGTCCAAGGGCAGCGTGGGCAGGGCCGAGAGGCTGCATCTTCTCCTTTAAACATTTTGGGGGACCCGTGTTTTCACAGCGACGCAATGCCACTTGTCTTTTTTAAAGGATTACTCAGAATGGGGATGGAGGGCAGAGAAATGGGGATAGAGGAGGGGGGGTTCTCAAACACAAACCTGATATTTGGTAAATTAACCAAAAACAAACTAATAAAACACAAAACAACAACAACAACAAAAACCAACAAAAGAACAACCTAAAAATTCCTTTGGCTGTTCCACTGAAAATGAAGTCAGGAGGTGCTTTGAGTGCACCCAGCAACAAGGGAATAGTTCTTGTTCATATCAAAAGATCCTACAAGAAACAACCAGGATAGCAAAGAATACACACAGTTACCACCACCACTAACAACAACAAAGCTTTAAAACAAAAAGAGTATTCACAGCCAGGAGTGATGACACATAGCTTTAGTCTCAGCACTTGGGAAGCCGAGACAGGCAGATCTCTGAGTTCGAGACCAACTTGGTCTACAGAGTGAGCTCCAGGAGGGCCAGGGTTACACAGAGAAACCCGAGAAGGAAGGGAGGAAAGAAAGAGGGAAAGAAAGGACGGAAGGAAAGAAAAGAAATTGTCTCTAGAGTTAGACTAGAGACAGCAGATGGATGCCCATGGCTGTACTCCCCTGAGAAATGATGGTGGCTTTAGGCACAGAAGCAATGGTAAAAATAGTGAGTCATGGTTCTGGAAAAATATAGTGAAGTATAGATGGGGCATGAGAGAAAACTTTACCTTGAGTCAGAGAGCAAATGGGCGCCATTGATATCAAAGAAACAATAAGGAGGGGAGCCCTGCTACATATGATGATTGTCTGTCAACTTGACCAGACAATCAGTTATGCAGATAACTGGTCAAACATTCTGAGTAAAGTTTTACTGAAGGGGATTTGGGGTGAGACTAACATCTAGATGGGTAGACAGTGAATGAAACTGACACCCTCATGTATGCAGATGCCTCAGTCAGTAACTGCATGGTCTGTCTTCTGACTTCATTGCCAACACTGGGTCAGTCTTTCTGGCTCTCCTGCAGATGGCCTTGAGACAGAAACTGCATCAGGTTCCTTAGGTCCCCAGTGCAATAACCTGCTCTTCACACGCTGGGTGTGCTAGTTCCCACAGTCCCACAAGTCCCTTCCCTATAATAAATTCCTCACACTCGTGTGCCCATCTGTTCCTCTCATATCTCATGCCCAGAGTGTCAACAAAGCCCACTGGCTTCCCTTCTTATGGTGCACATATCTTGTTGGTTCTTTAGTCCGTGTCCTTGGAAAACCTCAATCCAGGAAGGGCGGGAGCTTTAAAAATTATTTCTGAAGCTGGGCATGGTGGTGCACACCTTTAATCCCAGAGCTCAGGAGGCAGAGGCAGGCAGATTTCTGAGTTCAAGGCCAGCCTGGTCTACAAAGTGAGTTCCAGGATAGCCAGGGCTACACAGAGAAACTCTGTCTCGAAAAACAAACAAACAAACAAAAAAAATTATTTATGGACTCCCAAATAGAGAGCACATGTGGGCAATTTGTCTATTTCATAAACACTCCTATAGCACTTATTATAAATCAGTCATTGATCTAAACGCGTGACAAATATCTAAATTAATCACTGCACCAATTCTGGATTGATGAACTCCCAGCAAGAAACAAACAGCATGGTCTAACCAAGTAATGAGGTGGAGTTTAATAAAGGGTCTCTTTCTGAAGGTGAATATGGTCAAATAAATCCAACAAAGGTTCCAAAGCTCCCCACCCCCACCCACAGCTCACTAACAGCTGCCAAGGGAATGAAAAGAAAGCAGATTCTAGATCCAAGAGAAATTGCTGTAGAGTAGGGGCCTCCGCCATGTAAACCTTAGAAAGAAAGGCAGACCCTATCAACCTGGAGTCTGATATGGAGAGAGCTGGGACAGTTAATTACTGGGTCACCATCTCTTGGCTCCATGCTACCTCTTGACAATGATTTTTATTAATTAAACTCTACCAGAACACAGAGAGCAAGACAACCAGCTCTGATGTAAGGCACAAAGTCCGTTTCCCTGGAGTAGTTGAGATGGAGTGAAACAGATCTGCAAATGAGAACAGAACAGTTACCACCATCACTGTGAGATAGGTACTGGGTTTATGCCCACTTTACAGATGAGGAAATGGAACTACAGGTTCCAACTACTAAAGGTTATCTATACATGTCAGTAGTTTGGGAGCTGACAAAAATATGGAACTTACCAACATAATGATGGTATTTAAAGCTATAGGTCTGGATAGGGTCATCTTGGGAGTATCTGTTGTGCGAGTTTCCCAGAGGAGATGAGAACAAATGTTTACTCCATGCAGATAGGGCACTAATGACAGACCCTAAGAAATGATTCCATTAAAGTCTAACTTAGAAAAACAATAGTTTTTTGGGTTACTCATGGAAGTGTGGGTGAGGGGTTACTTACAGGCCCATCAGCATAGGTTATAACTCACAAAAGCTGTTACTCAACCTGCATGTAGATTGACAGGCCAGGAAAGTCTCCTTGTCTTGGTAGCCTTTTCTACTTATATAACTTCAGAGATAGAGGGACCTTAGGAACCTTGAAAGTTTCAGGAACTTCCTGAGACTTGCGAGTTGTTTGCTGGCTGAGTCTTAAAGACCCACCCTCCACGATGGAAAGTTTCAATTTGGAGGACACCACTATATAAAACTGTTGGACAGAAAAGAGGGCCGAGGACTAAAGTGTTCATAAATCAAAAGAAGAAGAAACAGAGTTCCCTAAAGAAAGAAGGAAGCCATGCCCCAGGAAGGAGTTGTTAGCAAATGAGTAAAATAGGGTCTTAAGAAATGATTTGAAATTTTATTATGGGCTGCTGATGAACTCACTCCTCAGGACAGGCAGGGGAGAAGGAGTCTGTCTATAGAAGGCCCAGGAGAAAATTCACTAGTGATCCAGCCTCGAGCAGCTCCCAGCAGCAGGGTGACCTTTTCAATACTGGAACACTCTGTGCTTTATGAGTGTAGACTTTCACGATGCCCATAAACTTAGATATGGGAAGATTAGCGTCATTGCTCATTTATCACATTAAATTTTTCTAAAGATCTAACCTTTGTGGACTCTCCAGTCTTGTCATTCATAGTTTGAAGTCCCTCTACCCCTTCACAACTGGAATGTGTTCTAGTGTGCTGAAACACAAGAACTGGATGTCAGCATCCCCTAAACGTGAGGGGAGAAAATAATCTAACTTTATAGACTGAACAAAGGCATTAACAATATGGTAAACTTTATAACCATAAAGAATTTTTTTCTGTAATAAGCACATAGAGACACTTGTATGTGAGACTTTACTACAGGCGATGAATCCGACTTCAGTCTACTTAAATGTTAGTTAATAATATTTAGTGTCCATCCCAGGCCTGATCAAGGTTTAGGGGAACTAAAAACAGGAAGATGCTAAGCAATCAGTTTGCTAATGATGCTGACTTACATGGTGGCTCAGTCTATGTAATGTCAATAGGTTTGACATTAGACAGCCTATGATGTAACCTTCCGTATAAAACTGTGGGCAGATCTCAAAACATTTCCACACAGAAATGTCACATATTCATTTGACCTATCAAAAACTAATTAAGAATCTCCTGTTACAAGGCCCTATGTAGTTGTAGCAGCATAGGATCTTTGAGAAACACAAGCCTCATTCAAATACGCAGGTACTTCTCCACTTTTTTATCTAATGAGTGTCCTACATTCGGCCACTGAGTTTTACCCACCACAAGCCCCATTATTTAGATCTTATTTACAGTGTTAATGGCAGGGTCATCTTTGTGGTTATGAGAGTCACCAACTTTAGAAATTATGTTTACCTTTCTGCTTCTTTCCTGATTCGTGCGCCATCAAACGCCATCATCTTTCACTTCAAACACACAGAGAACCTAGCCAGTGACATTTCTGGACTGGCACCATTGCCTCTTGTCTGGATTACTTCAGTAGCTTGCTGTCAGGGCTCCTGCTGCAGCTCTTGTATATTACAAGTCCTTGACAGCCAACAGTGGCTTCCATGGCTGCTCTTCAAAGAGAAACCTGTGAATCTGGGGGATAGTCTGTCTCTAAGGGGCAAACGTGGGGTGGAGCCCATAAGCCCTGGAAGCAAGGACTTTCTGTAGACATCTGGTGTCTAGCCTTGAAGTGAGGACATAGATTTCAACCTCTTCCCCAAAGGAAGGCTTGGAACAAGCAGGATTCTCTAAGGCTTGAAGCCCAGCGCCAGGCTCCACTTGGCATAGCATATCTGTTTTCTGTTGCTGATGTAGCGAATCATATAAAACTTGTTAATATGCATAAAACAGCACACATTTTACACTGATGGCAACTGGAAGCCAGAAATCAACTTCCCAGGGTCAGAAATCAGAGTGGCAACAAGCCTTGCTCCTGCCAGCAGGTCTATAGGGAGAATATTTTTTATCAAACTTTTCCAGTGTTCCAGGTTGCATTCCTTGGCTCATGCCCCTTCCCTCAGTGGCCACATTGCCTTCTTCTGCAGTCAGATCTTTGGTGTGTTCGTCTTACGAAGATGCAGTGGTTGCCTGTAAGTCCTGGCTAGGGAGCTCCTACTACTGTCTCCACTCCAGGGTCCTTAATGACTTCTGTGAAGCCTTTACCATCTAAGTAACAGAGAGAGTCTTTGAGAGCAGTGCTAAGGTTCTAGCCTGAGGCACAGAAACATGGTACGCAAAAGAGAAGAGCAACCCAGGAGAGTGGCTTAGAACAGAATGTACTGAGAAAACAAGTGAGCCCAGGGCTGGGGAGTGTTCAGTTAAAAACATGGCGGACAGCAAGATAGAGTCTGAGACTGGATACAGTGAGGAGGAACACACCATGCTACCCCGCTGAGTGTAGTGTTCTCTCTCTCTCTCTCTCTCTCTCTCTCTCTCTCTCTCTCTCTCTCTCTTCCTCCCTCTCTCACTCCCTCTCCTCCCCCCTGAAAGCCGAGAATTGAATATATTATTCTCCCGAGGAGGTAGCAATATGTAGTTGGAAAAAGACAAGAAAGATGCTTGACAGCCAAGACTTGATTAGGTAGGAGGGGCTCCGAGGCACAGTGCAGGGAGTCGGTGGGGACTCAGCTCTCCTGCTCTGCCAGGAGGCAAGGTGGGAATAATTGGTACTGAGAGATCTAAGTTTATAGGTGGTGGGAGGAAGTTCACAGAGTTCCTACCTGACAATCTCCATTTGCCTGAAGGAGGAGTGCCAGTTAAGAGATGATTACAAGAAGCCTCACGAACCCAAGCTGATGAGTTTTGGAACAAAGCCGGGTACTTGGTGATGCTGCAAACACTTGATCCAAGTTAAAGATCATAGCAGGTGTAGCGAGGATGGTGAGCATCCACAATCCTCAGAGACTGTCAACGGGGATGCAGGGTGGCAAAAACACTTTGGAAGATGATTTGGTGGTTTCTTAAGAGCTAAAACATCCTCTCACCACATAATCAAAAACTTTTTGTAAAGAAGTGAAAGAATATACTCATATAAAGGCATCTATATGAATGTTCACAGCAGCTGGATTTATAAGACAAAAACAAAAACAAAAACAAAACCCAAGTTACTCAAATATTCATCAACAAGTGAATAGTAAATTGAGGTCCACCCATCTGACTGGATGGGCACTCACAAGTGGGAGGAATGAGTTAGTGATCTATACAGAAAGAGTCTCCAAACAGTTATGCTGAGTGACAAAGGCCAAGCAGGAAGAGAATAGAGTATACAACGTTCAGAATTCTTGAAAATACATGGCAATAGAAATTAGATTACAGCCAGGACAGGTGTTCAGGGTTGTGCAAAGGGAAAAGAGACTGAAAAGGAAGCTTGAAGGAAATTCTGAGACAGTGCATGTTGTCATTATCTTAATCTTGATGTTTCATTGGGGCAGATTGTGCCTTGGATGGTGGCACATGCCTGTAATCCCTCTAATGCCTGGAACATTGGGCTTGCAAGTTCAAGGTCAGTGTGGGATACATAGCAGGTTCAAGGTTAGTGTTGGCTGTACAGTGTATCCTTCATTCATAAACTAAGGGCTTGGGCTGAAACTGTGGTGGAACATTTACTTAATATATACAAGGCCTTGGCTTCAATCTATGGTATTGCATAAAAATATAAACAAGCATTCATTTTGCATCAATTGTAGCTCAACAGATTTATACTGAGTAACGAAGAGTCAGCAAAAGGACCCCAGTATGATAGCATATGTATGAAAAAATGCAAATCAATATGATACAGTTAATCAGTCAGATAATGTGGTCCAGTCTCCTCAAGCGTATCCACCTGCTACCCTTTGAAGGGTCCAGTGAATAGGAAGATGGAGAGCGAGCTGAAGTTGCTCTACATGCCTTGTGGTGTGTAAGGTTCTGGTAAGGATTGTATGAACCAATATGCATTAGTTAAGTTGCAATAACAAATGGCCCACAATCCTAGTGCTTCATGTTTGCAACATGTGGCTACCATCTCCAAACACCTTTCATCACTGCCCAGCAACATAGCTGGTCACTTTCTGGATCTACCCTCACTTTGAGACCTTTACAGCCACCTTGACAAAGAAAAGAGCTTTCAACCTTGTTCTCAGCATGTGGGTCCTGGCCCCTTTTGGGGACACATGGCAGATATCCTGTATATCAGGTATTCACAATATGATTCATAACAGTAGCAAAACTGCAGTGTAAAGTAGCAACAAAGTAATTTTATGGTTGGGATTCACTGCAATGTGAGGACCCTGTTAGAGGGTCACAGAGTTAGGAAGGTTGAGAGCCACTTCCCTAGAGGATGTCATGCCAGTGACTAAGTACTTAGGCTGTAAATTGTATCTCTACTCTCCATTCAGCATGTAGAACTAGTCACTCAGCTCCACCTGGGGACTAGGGTAATAAGAAGAAAGAAAGGTATCAGAAGTGGATGGGCCTGATATTCGACCACATAATTTATGCCTTCCCTAAATGATCATCGAGATGCAGACAGGGAAGAGGGTCTGGAGACCCAAACTTGAAGATTCAAATATTATTTAAGACTAAACAGCAGCTTGCACTCTTTTAGTAAAAGTTATGTAATGGGGTTGTCTAGTTAGCAAAGCATGGTGTAAAAAGAATAATGTCAAAAACTGATGTAAGAAGAGTGTCAAAAAGAGGAGCCTGGTTTTCTTACTTTTGACAACCACTGTCCTTCATCATGGATTGCCTGGGGAGATGCCCACAAGTGATACCCAACACGGGTGTGGCTGGGGTTTTATGGATATACTCATGGGGGCAACTCTAATAACTGATGTTAATCAGAGGTTCTGGAAATATGTGAGTTCTACCAGGAAGTATACCAAGTCCTTTAGGGGTAGAGTAAGGATCAATGTCAAGTTATCATCAAAGACAGTTGGAGGTAGGAAGTTTGCCATGCCTAACTTGTGGCTTCAGCACATGTGTATGTTCGTGTGTTGTGTGTGTGTGTGTGTGTGTGTGTGTGTGTGTGTGTGAGAGAGAGAGAGAGAGAGAGAGAGAGAGAGAGAGAGAGAGAGGAGAGGGAGGAGGAGGAGGGAGGGAGGGAGGGAGGGATGGACGGAGAGAGAGAGAGAGAGAGAGAGAACGAACAGAGGTCAACCTCAGCTGTCATTCCTCAGGCTCCATCCACCTTATTGTAAGACAAGTCTCTAGTTGACTTGGAAGCTGTCAGGTAGGCTAGGCTGGTCAGTCAAGGAGCACCTCTCCAGCCCGGTGCTCTCACACCCAGCTCTTTTTGTAGATGTTTATAATATATGTTAAGGGTTTAGAACTCAGCCCTGTGCTTGCCAGGTAAGTGACCTCCCCAGTCCTGAATTGTTCTTTTTCTGAAGCCACAAAAGTTTCAAGAATTTCAGTCCAAAACTTAACTTTTCTTCATCGTGGTTGAGCTGTCTTAAAGTTGCTGTAAGGATTGATTGGGTGAGCTAATGAAACTAGAAGGGCACCTGATGGGAGGCAGCAGGGTCTGTTGTTACCAAGCAGAGGATACAGTTGTAGCATTTCACAGGATCTGGATAAGTACAAGTTTTCATTTTTCAGGTTCCCCTTCATTGTGCTCCTGTGTTACCTGTTTCTTGTAGCTTAAAAATCTCAAAATTTGCCATGGTAATACTTTAGTTGCTGCCTTAAAATATCTTTCTAATAATCTTTTAAAAATTATTACAATTTGTTTATTAATCATATATGGGGTTGCCATAGTGCATATGTGGAGGACAGAGAGCAGGATTTGAAAGTCAGTTCTCTCCTTTCCCCATATGCGTCTTGGGGATCAAACCCAAGTCATCACGCTTGGCAGCAGGTGCCTTGATTTGCAAAGCCATCTTGCTGGTTCCCAAAGCATGACAGTGTTTAAAGCTGTATCTCTGAAACAGGAATTCATATCAATATTACACCTATTTTCCCAATGTATTGAAACTGAGGTGTACATATTTACTGTCAACCACTTGTTAATAAATTTTCCAATAAAATGTTTATACTTAGTAATAATGTTAACATCCTCATCTCTGCTTCCCCAAAACAAGAATCATTTATGTAGTAACAAAATAAACAAAAACCATCTCTTCACATATAGATCTCTGTTTATCTATCACAGACAGGAAGACAGGCAAGCAGGCAGGTAGACAGACAGATACAGACACACAGACACACACATTTCTATCTCTGTTTCTTTAGAAAAACAAGCAGATAGACAGACAGACAGACAGACAGACAGACAGAAAGACACACACACACACACACACACACACACACACACACACACGCATGCACATGCCCTCACACAAAGGTCATGTACTTGGGAGTCATTGCTACTTACCAAGACCTGATCACTAGGATATAGTACACTCCTAGTAGTTTGTATTCAAGGGTACTCTGAAAAAAAAATTACTTCCTTAAACAATGCCTCTTGGAGAAAGAAATTGTTTCGCACAAACTCCACAGCACACAGAAGCAGTCTAACATGCCCAGCTTGGGCACTGACTCTGTGAGCATTTTTGAATGGCAGCTTGAAAATGAAAAGAACAGGCAAGAGTTCTCTCATGGCCATTGAGAGAATGTTCTGTGTTCAGTCACTTATCAGCCCCTGGCTATAGGCTTTGGGGGCTTGTCTATATCAGGTTGTGCAGGTGACAGCCCTCCTCCCTAGCCCCCCTCCCCCGTCTATTAAGTTATGTCACAGTGTAACCAGAGCCAACAATGGTTACAGCCTGTTGGGTATTACTGTAATATTGGAGTCTGCTCTGTGTTAAAGGAATAATTGCTCCCTTAATTTTTTTAAATTGCTGTTATTAATAGGAACACAGAGTAAATGAGCATGACACAGTATTCTTTCTCTTACTGGGAGATTATTAAATGCCTGTTTTGTAAACACTGCACACACAAAGGTAATTATGAAAACGAAGGCAGAATTAATAACGATGAAAGGATCACTTGTCTTAGTCCATCTCAACAAATCTCATTTTCACTGCTGTGGACGCACATCCACTTATTACTGAAACAGCTGACGGCTGATAGTGTTATCTTTTATTGCTGAGGCATTTAATCCCTGTGCGACAGATGTCACCGGTCCAGCTGGTACCAAGCTAGCAGAACTTTGCACATCATGCAGAGTGCATGTGATAGCCACTCTGCCTGGGACTGTAGTCTGTACTCAACTTCAGG
Source organism: Mus minutoides (assembly GCA_902729485.2). NCBI lineage: Eukaryota > Metazoa > Chordata > Mammalia > Rodentia > Muridae > Mus > Mus minutoides. Next base: position 1,510,201 of record LR749773.1, read on the forward strand.
GAGTCTGTGACCGTTTGGGACCCTGTTCCTTTCCATATTGGTACCACTTTCCTTGTCCAGAAAGCTAGCTAGTTACATCTGTAGCAACAGAGATAGAAAAACAGGGATAGAAAGGACTTTAGAAGCCGTCTTGTAGAGTTTCTTTGGGTTTCAGTGTGTTGGGGTTTCAAAGAGAAGTTGTTGAGAAGTCTTATTCAAGATCCCATAGTTGGTGGATAACTTGAGTTCTGTTTACCCAGAGTTCCTGGTTTTCCAGTCACATGAGATGTTTAGTAGGTCTTGGTCGAACAGGCCCAGGAACACTCCTACCTATCTATAGATTTCTCTCTGCTTTCCTCTGCTCTCTGCTTCCTTACCTCTTGGGAAAGCTGAGTAGTATTTCACACCAGACATGGTGCCCACCCCTGAGACAAGGGTGGCTCACCATGTCTGACCCTTGCCAAGCGGAGGCTAATGGAGCTGCTGGCAAAGTCTGGATCTCTCTCCAGAACTGCAAAATCAAGGCTCAGAGTGGATGGTCGTGAGATGCCAAAGACCAAGTTGATGTGGTGAGCAAAACTTCATGTCTGTCCAACTTTAGCCCTGCTTTTCAGGCTCCAGAGCCAGAGCTTGGTCCAAGTCTTGATCTGTGTCTCAGTCAGTGCCTGGATGCTTAAACAATAATGCCATACAGCTGGATACCTCAGGACATTCAGGAAAACTTTTAGCCTCAAAAGCAAGAGTTTACTGCCTCTTCCAACTGAGTTTAGAGTAGATAAATAAGTAAAGTAAAAGACAAAAATGTAAATGAGGACGTATCCATCAAGTATGTGAAGTAGAGGAGACTTTCCAGTGAATAAAACCACACAGTATAAAAGAAATTAAGGTATAGCCAAACCGCATGGTAAACAAAATCAAAAGACAAAGAACATAGCAAAGTTTATCAAATAGAGTTCATATATTTAAATGCATTAACAGTATATGACACAGCTATGCATATACATTTATTCTAATTAAGAAATATAACTCGGTAAGAAAATAGACAACAATATAAAAGGGGTTTTATCGAAAATAAAATCAGCCAATTGTTTTCAACCCTAGCAGGTGTGGACACTTGTAGCATCCTATCTCATGGGAAGAGGCTCTTCCTAATGATGTAGTTGGCTTTTCTTGTCCTCAAACTCCTGACCCTTGGCATTAGAGGAAGTTCTGAGAACCATGTTGGGGTAAGAACTGAGTTTTCCATCAAGGCACTGGGTGACTTTCATGAGACACCAGGGCAAGGGAGGAAGAAGGGCCACTCATCCACAGCTCTACACTGATGCCCTGTTCCCTCAACTTCCACCCAATCTAATGTCCACCCTGTTCTTTAAAATGACCACTGACTATTTCTGGAGTGAGAGGGTTCACCAGGACCAAGAATCTTAACATTCAGGCCATCTTCTAAGAAGCAGTTTTACAGCAATGCGTTTGTAGATAAGGATGGGCATGATTTCTGGTAGACCGTGATTGGTGCACTGGGAGTGATGGTTTAACCTTCCACTGAAGGGCCATGTGACTTCAAGGGATGCATGAAGGCATCAGCTCAAACATCAGCAGAATGAGAAGTTGGGCCCAAGATGAGCTGAGAGTTTCTTTCCTCGGGTGATGGGCCAGTACCCTATCAATGGTGGGGTACAAGAGATGCTGTGTTATCCGGCCCTGGCTTACCCCTCAGGATCTCAGGAGGTTCATCATACCCAGAGGATGTCTTGTACTTCCTTGCTTTGATGGAGGTGGAGGTGCTTTAAGGTGTGCTGAATTTCATACACTTGACAGTTCCTTTCCTCTCAGACTCCTACCACATGGAAGGGGGATGAGAGAGGTGTTTTGTTCTTTCCAGTAACTGCCTGCATATTCCGTAGCTTCTCTAAAACAAGCCAATGCCTTGGCATGACCAGACATTTATAATCTGATCCCTGCAACCTCTTCAGATCGATCCTCTCTATCGCCGTGCCCAGTGGCCTACATGTTTGGAACATGCTAGCATTCATTAGCCTGCAAGACTTTGTTTGTCAGTTGTTATCTATGGCCTCATCCAGTTTGTTTGTTTGTATTTTCTCTTCAGTTTCTCCATTCTTCCTAATAGGTGGCTCACCAGTGTCTCAGCTTCCGCCATCTTCCTCCACACTTGTATTTCACTCCCCACATCCTGCCTACCCTAGGTCAACTTAGTTCTCCATGAGGCATTCCTCTAAGTGCCCTGAGCATCTTCAAGCCTGGTACTCTTCATCATTTATGATAATCATTTCTCTAAATTATTTTTCTCCTTGGGAGACTGTTTATTTTAAGGGACCCTGTCTATTTATTACCACGACATCCAAAAGGTTTTAACAAGCCTTGTATATATATAAAAAAAATACCCAAGGGGGCTGGAGAGATGGCTCAGTGGTTAAGAGCACTGACTACTCTTCCGGAAGCCCTGACTTCAATCCCCAGCAACCACATGGTGACTCTCAACCATCTGTAATGGGATCCGATACCCTTTTCTGGTGTGTCTGAAGAGAGTGACAGCATACTCATGAGAGTTAAAGTACCACCTCCACTCCAATCCTACCATACCCTATGCATGTCCATCCCACTAATGAAAAGTCTAGGTTACCAGAAGCAACAAGAGTAAGGAATTCCATTGGAAAGCCCTAGAGACCCATGAATATTTCAGGTTCTACTACTTGAATAGATATATAGCAAGATGCCCAGGAAACCACTTACACATGGGACCCACCACAACCATGCTCCTTACATCTTTCAAAGTAGCTACTGTTTTCACAGAAAAAAATATTTTTCCTATCAGAATCAACTAAAAGACAACACATTGATCTTTAAAATGTAATTTGAAATTTAATAGGCTTTTAAAAAACCAAGGAGTTAAGATATTATTTTGCATCCCTTGTAATGGGGAGGTTATCTTATCCATTTTGCTCTAACATCAACAGAGCCTACTGCTGTGAGCCATTGGGTACTAATGGTTATTCTGATGAATTTTTGTTCACCTCTACCTAGTTTCCTCTCTGTGTTCTCATAGATGTTTGTATTACAGTATCTTGTCCTCCTTTCCTAGAAGTTCATCACAAACCCCAACATGTATCCACTCCAGGAACTATGGTCGAGAGAGAAAGGTCGGATACAGGCTACCTGCATGCCCAGGTCCATTCTGCTCATGCTCTTGGCCCACTAACGGGTCCTCATCATCCTATTCACTTTGTAAACTTTGGACATTCCTCCAGTGTAGAAGTGTCATGCACAAGATATACAAATGGTTTCTGGGGCTTATGAAGAACTATAGCTTCTCTTATTCTCATGCTAATTATGTTATCCAAAAACCTATTTGCAGTATTCCTCAAGTAAGACACTAAGGGACCCTGCCCCCAGGTGGTTCTGATTGGAAAAAAAAAGGTGCCATCAGCTAATGACTGGGCAGGGCAGATAGAGGGAGGACTTTAGGGTTTCCATGCTAGGGACAGACTGGTGAAGACAGAGGAAGATCAACCTTGACTAGAGAAGGAGAAGAAAGATGCCTTGCCCAAGAAGATGTAGCTGCCATGTTGGAGCCTGGGAAGAGTGGCCCCCCATCAACTGGGTCTAGGTTAGCAAAAAATGGAATATAGGTTTTAGTAAATAATGACTTAGGAATATAAGAGTTGGTGCATTAGCCATGTAGAGGTTAGGAAGTGGCCCAGCCATTGAGCTGTTTAAGGCATATCAAAATATAAAGGCTGTCTACATGTGTATTTCATTCAGGAACCCAAAACATTGGGGGCGGTAGCGAGGATCTATTAAATAGGTTGGAGGCACAAACTCAGATTCCTGTGTGAAGATGTTTTGACGTTCAAAGCTGTCTCTGCTCCAGGATCTTTGCACATTGCAAAGTTTAAAATGAAAGCAGAAAAGCCAGGTTTGGTAAGAGGCTCGGTGGTGAGCAGCAGCCAAAGCATAGAGAGCACTGGGTTTCATACACGGTATCCAGAGAGAGGTGCGGAAGACACAAGATAGATGCAAAGCTGGCCAACAGGAATAGGATGTAGGTTAAAACCAAACAATTACTTAAAAGGGGGCAAAATATTGCAAGAGAAGACAACCAATCCTGACTCTTAAAGACAGATCTGTGCTTCCTTTTTTTCTAACTTTTCTTTTATTCAAAATCACGCATGACATAGTTCGTTAATAACAGAACTTGTAGTGGGGAAAGCATAACTGAGGGGGAGAATCTGGCCTTACCATTAAGACAATGCAGAACCGTGATCTACTTTCAGTTACAAATGTAGTCCTGGCCTCTTTGTTCCAAATTTCTAGTTCAATTTCCTGCCAGAGTTCTTAATGCACAGTAGCAAGGTCAGCTCTTAATCAGCTCTTAATCACCGTAGCGTGGAGCTGCAGCGGCGTGGGCTCTGGCAATCATCTCCTTGCCAGCAATCCCCCTCTGCCACAAGTTTGAGAATGAAGGATGAGTCACTCCAATACAGGCTTGCTGGCGGGGAGAGACAAAAACCCGCTTGGGAACAGTGAAGCCATGCCCAGGGGAGCCCACTGGAGTGAAAGGCCAGCTCTTATCCACAGAAGGTTTTTAAAAGCTTAAGAAGAACATTTCCTTCTTTTAGGTTGATTCATTCTAAATTAAGAATTCATTTGGAAATTGAAAAAGACAAAGAAAGCTTGAGCCTACAGTTAAGCTTAAGAACAAACAGGACAGAGGTAGGAAACGGCTGCATTGACATCTGCCTTTTGTGTTTAGTTATTTCTAATGAGCATGAAGCTGGAGGTCAGAAGGCCCTCTCCTTCATGTGTATTGGTGAAAGGAGCTTTCTTTCTATGTATGTTGATGTCCTGTTGCTGCTCTAACAAATCACTCCAATTTCAATGACATTAAAAACAATGGGAAACTCAGGCCAGACCACCTGAATTCAACCCCACATGCTGGAAGTAGAGAACCGACTAATACAGTTGTCTTCTGACTGATGCATGGGTACAATAGCATACGAGCATGTACACACATATGCAGTGAATAAAATGTGAAGCACACACACACACACACACACACACACACACACACACACACACACACACGCGCGCGCGCGCGCGCGCGCGCCCATTCTCCTCCGTGCCTTCCATCTGGACTCTGATCCTCCTGCCTCCTTTTACATGGATCATTATGATTTCTTTCCACCTGTGTAAGTAATCCAGGATACTCTTCCCATGGTAGGGTCCTTTATCACATCTGCACCATCCATCTTGTCATCTACAGCAGTTGTCACCAGTCCCAAGGATAGGACAAGGATTGGGATAGCTCTCTTTCTGGGTATAATTAAGGAATACTACTGAAAATATAGAGGTAATAAAGACACTAGTACCTGATATCTATCACAGAATGGCTCAGAAATATCTCCAATTAGAGATTACTCATCTTTGACTGTCTCCATTGATTTTTCCTGACAAAGACGAAATTTTAAAATAAGTTCACCTTTCATCTTGTAACTGTAACTTTAATTTTTTCAATGCCTATTTTTAATGATGGTTCTTAAATGCTTTAACCTCCCTTTTATCCCAGTGGTGGGAAAGAAAGGGTACAGGAAAGTGGATCTGTTTAGAAATGGTTCTTTGGAGCAACTCCCATCTGTGTAGCCTGGAAATCAGCAGTTCTGTTCACAGATTAGCAGAGGCAGCCTGATCCACTCACAAACATTTCACGGATACACCAGCAATCCAGGTAGAGTTGAAACAGAAGCAGGAATCATCAGTGCTGGGACTACCTAGCAGAGACAGCCAGTCCTCAGCCTCAGCACGAGTCAGCAGGAGGGACCAGGAGGAACCCCAGGGGAATTGCTCAGCTGTGTCCCTCAGGGAAGCTAAGATCAGGGAAGACTCGAGACCCGCAAGCATTGCACAGCTAGCTCTGTAAGCAAGCCAGGTTCAGTCTCCATCACTATCAGTCAAGTTCTATCTATACCCTCCAAGCATCATGTGTCCTCCACAGATCTTGCTCAGCACAGAGATTGTATCAGGTGACGTCACTCTGCACGAAAGCCACGACACACCACCAGAAGCTTTTTGGTGGGTTTTTCTCTATGGAGTGGCAACAAATGGAGCTTAACTACATACTGTAAGGCAGACCCGTGCATGCGTGTTGTTAACAAAGAATCTTTCATCATGTGTCCTTTCAAGTGCTTCCTTTAGCAGAACATCCTCTCTCCTGTGTCTGCTTTAGCTAAACATCCCTACATGAGTCTGCCTTAGTCTTTCATCTATGTTCACTTCAGGTAAACACTCCTTCATGTGTTTGCCCCAGCAAAACACCGTCCAACACAACTGACTTTCCAAAGGACCCTTAGGTTTCCACTTCATATCCCTCTTTCTGTTTAAGAACTGTCCTTTTCTCTAACAATAATCTATGCACAATAGAAATAATAACAAGAACCATCACATTTTCATAAATGGCCTATGTACAATATAATCAAATAATATTTTAACAAAACAATCTTAAATTTCTATCAGTATACAATGAAAAACCTTAAATATCTATCAATATGCAATAATTCAAACGAAACAACTTTAAATTTCTATCAATATACAATAATTAAAGAAGAAACATAAACTTCTATTACTATACAATGTCTTAGAGTTTTACTGCTGTGAACAGACTCCATGACCAAGACCAGTCTTATAAAGGATCACATTTAATTGGGGCTGGCTTATAGGTTCAGAGATTCAGTTCATTATTATCAAGGTGGGAGCATGGCAGCATCTAGGCAGGCATGGTGCAGGCAGAGCTGAGAATTCTACATCTTCATCTGAAGATTGCTAGTGAAAGACTGGATTCCAGGCAGCCAGGATGAGGGTCTTAAAGCCCACACCCACGGTGACACACCTACTCCAAGGCCACACCTACTCCAACAGGGCCACACCTTCTAATAGTGCCATTCCCTGGGCCAAGCATATACAAAGCATCACACACACTAAACCAAACCACACACAAACCAAAACCTTAAATTTCTGTTAATATGCAGTAATTAAACAAAAAATCTTAAATTTCTATTAATATAAAATAATTAAACAAAAACCTGTTTCTTTCAATATCTATTAATATAGCACAATTACACAAAACCTTAAATATCTATTAATATAGTATAACTAACCCCCCAAAACATATTTCTATCAATATAGAATACAATAATTAAACAAAACAATATACCACCCTAGACGACAACAACCATAACACATCAAGTAACCAAAACCACTCCCCCAACTTAAGGGGTTGGGACAATAATCTTCTTATATATATTTGCTTCCTCATGAATTGGGGTGAAGAATTCCTGTTTTGGGGTCCCAAGGAAAAAATAATTAGTCTGAGAAAAGCTAGCTGTAGCATTTATTGCCCAGTCTCTGTTTCTATCCAATCTCTGTATTGTCTGTCCAGTTTATGTATTGTCAGTCTCTGTGACCGATCACCTGGGCTAGCCCTTTTGAAGTTGATTTTCATGTTGATTTTTTTTTTTGAGAAATCAATAATTGAGACAGTCTGTGAATTGTTTGGGCTATTTGCTTTGTGAAGAAATCCATGTCTCAAATGATAAGACGTTTTCTTTGGTTAATCTGATTTTTATAAGTTTTCTTGATCTAATCTTTATAAGTTTTGTTGGCATCCATATTTTTTCATTCCCTGTAGATACATAAACATAGCCATGTCTCCATCTTAAAATATTACAAGTCTCCCTTTTAATGTCAACACATCCTTACAGTCTATTGGTTGGCCTACTTCCTTGTTTTTTTTCAATAACCCAGTGTCTCTCAGCTGCTGTTGTTCCCTTTTCAACATTAAGAAAATTGAGAGTTTGCAACACATTATGTAGTCTGTATCTGAGGGTTTTTACCCTGCCTTTTTGTTTAATAGGCATGCATCTCTTTTAAGGTATGATTGTCTCTTTCTATAATTGCTTGTCCAGTGGGATTTTGTATGGTATACTAGTAACATGCTTTATATTATAATATGCAAAGAATTGCTTCATCGTATTGCATACATATGTGAGAGCATTGTCTGTTTTAATTTGTGTAGGCATCCTCATAATTGCCATCATTTTCAGTAAGTTGGGTAATTACACAGTCTTTTAAGAACTTAAAGCTGTTGTCCATTGAAATTGTGAGACTGTGTCAATGGTATGGTGTATATACCTTTGTTTTCCAAATTCTGTAAAATGGAAAGCATCCATTTGCCATATGTCATTTCTTTTGGAATCCCTAGGTTACTACCAGCTGGTAATGGAGTTGTATTTGCATTTAAAATATTCCCTATAGACCCTTATGTTTTAACATGTAGTCTCTAGCAGGTGATACTGTCTTGGGAAGCTGGAATCTAGCTTTAGGAAGTATGTTCTAGCTCTAGGAAGCAGTTTCCTGGCCTGGCATTGGAGGTGTGGTGACCACCATTGCAGTGTGAGCAGCCACAGGCTAACAGTGCACACCATTCCTACCATCACGCTTTACCTGTTCCCTCAGAGTGTGAGCCAAAATGAACCTTTATGTGACTTCTTGTTGGGCACTCGATAGCAGTGACTGCAGAGAAGCTAACACAGTCCTTTGGGGCATGAGTGTTCCCATCCCTCATTGATCCATGTCTTGCTCTGACTTCACAAGGAACCAGGGTGATAAATGATCAACACCTGTGCATATAACGTCCTCCTAGGGCTGGTTGTCGTCCTAGTGTGGAGAGCTGAAGGTGGTTCTCTGTGAAGTTTTGGATCAGGTGCTGGTGAGCCTGCTTGGACCTTGACCCAGTGAACCCTTTTCTCACTTTACTGCTTGAAGTTTGCAAGTACTGCTTTCATTTTACATTTCGTAGTTTGTCTTTGATTTTAGATCTTTATTTTTACATAAATTTTCTTCATTAAGTACCTTCAATTTGTCTTTTTCTACCTGCTCATTTTTTTGCCTTAACTTTAAAAATTTTTGTTAATAAACGTTAAGTATACAAAGTAAGACATTTCACTAAGACATTATGTATATGCAGATAATGTACTTTGATAATATTCACCTTCTCTGAGATCCTGTACCCCTCTTCTTTCTCCTTCACATCCATGATCAATCCCTCTTACTTCAGATCCTTTCTTATACCTATACTTCAGCACTTGAGAGTATCTTTTGGGGACTGGCTTATTAAACACAACACAATGATTTGCAAGTCCATGCTTTTTTTTTTTTTTTTTTGGAATGACAATTGCACTCTTCAGCTGAGGATGTGGTTCTTGGCCTTCTGTTTCTATGCAGTTTGTCAGTCAGTTGGTGGGTGTTGCAGCCCTGGTGTGACTGGATGAACCCATTTTGATCAGGAAGTGTGGTCCTTTTAAGTGCTGTTGAATTCTGTGTGAGGTACTATGTACTCTGTCCAAGGATTGTTGTGTCCATGTTCATGGGTGTGAATTATGCTTTTCCCTCGTTACTATATCTACCTAGCTTCAGAATCTGAGTAAGAGAGGCTCAGAGGATAGTACTGGAAGCCTCTCTCCTCTTTCTATTTTACGGGATAGTTTCAGAAGCATTGATGTGGGCTTGTCCTTAAAGACTTGATAGAAATCACCAATGAGTTTGCCTGGTCTGGCCTTTTTTGTTATTATTGCTGTTAAGAGATTCCTTTAAATTACTACAATTATGTTGGGGTTTTGTTTGTTTGTTTGTTTGTTTTAAATTAGTTCTTTGAGAATTTTACAAATATATTTGGCCATATTTATCCCTTCCCCTAACTCCTCCCAGATCCTCCACACCCCTTTTCCCACCATCCAGGTTTGGGTCTTTTATTTTGTTTTGTTTGGGGCTATTGAGTATAGTTTCTGTTGTCCTTATACTCTTGAACATGTGGCCTTCTGTTGACAAAGAGAGGTCTGTCCAACCTGATCAGGGCCCATGCCCTGAAAATGTGTTCTCCCTGTCCTGGCAACTATCAGTTGTGAACAGCTCATCAGCCAGGTGTGTGACTTCCTGCCCACCGCCCCTTCTTCATCCTGAGGTTTTTGACTGGCTTGAGCCCGAAGGTCACAATACTGTGAGTTCACATGTGTGACTGCCCTCCTGTGCCCAGAAAACACTCCTCCTCCTTGCCACCCACTGCCTCTGCCCTTACAGTCTTGCAGTTTAGATGTTTTCTGTCTTCTTAGTTCAGTTTTGATGATTTAATGTGTGTGTTGAGGTTTATCCATTTCTTCTAGATGTTCCCAATCACTGGAACATTTTTAAAGCATTCCCTAGTGATTGTTTAATGTCTGGACTTCAGTTATATCTCTGGTATACTGCCTTATTTTTTTTCTCTAATATTTTTGTTCTCCTAGGGGTCTTCAGATGAAGATGTAGAACTTTCAGCTCTGCCTGTGCCCTACCTGGATGCTGCCATGCTCACACCTTGATGGTAATGGACTGAACCTCTCTGAACATGTAAGCCAGCCCCAACTAAATGTTGTCCTTATAAGACTTGCCTTGGTCACAGCTATAAAATCCTAACTAAGACATTTACATTGGTCTTTGTATTATTTTAGTTTCCGTTTCATCAATTTATGTTCTGAACTTGATTCTATTTCTATAGAAGGACTTGGCCTGCATTGTTAGATTATTTGGGACACCTTTCTTTTTTACTGCAAGAATTGAATGCTGTGAATGTTTCTCTTAGACCCACTTTTATCTGCATCACTAGTGGGTGTGGTCACTGATCATTCCTATCAACAAAGATGAGTCGGTAGCAAGTGTGTCAGGACCTAAGGTCCATCTCCTGTGATGGAGAAGCTTTAACAGAACATTATAAAATATTAATGACCCTTGGCCAAGGAACATTCAGGGAAGTAAAATTGGCTGGCCATCTCCTCACCCAGACAATGGTAGTAGTAAAAATTCGTCCCAAAGCAGGAAAAGCCCCCACGTCAAATTAAAAATTGAAATAATGAAATCTCTCCATCATCCTCATATTTTTAAACTTTTGCACATAATCAATACCACAAAAAAATTTTTTTTACATCATTCTAGAGCACACTGGGAGGAGAGCTGCTGGGCAGAATTGTGGAGTTTGGCTACCTGTAGGAGGAGAAGACTCACGGGCTATTTAAACAGATGGTATGTGCCCTCCAGTATTGTCACCCAAAAGGGATTTCCCACAGGGATTTAAAGCCCAAAAGCATTTTAGTAGACAGCAAAGGAAATAGAAAGCTTAGCGATTTTGGCTTGAGTACCAAGCTAATCACGGGTCAGAAGCGAGCAACTTTCTGTGGGACTCTCCCTAACTGTGACCCAGAACTCTCTAAAGGTAAAGGGTGGCCCTGCAAATGATGTCTGGAGCTTGGGGCTTGTGCTTCATTTTATGTACTTTCCAGGACACAGCTATGAAGAAATAAAACAGAAGATCTTGGCAGGAAAGTACTCTGTAAAATTCAAGCTGTCACCAGATCTTTGCGATGTGGTTGCTAAGTTGTTAACTCTAAACCCGGGACAAGGCCAACAGTACATGATATTGTGAGCTTCCAATGGCTGAAGAATGACAATGAAGGTTCTCCCAGTTCCTTTAGAGAGAACACAGCCAGCCACCCAGACCCCACTGTCATGGTCATCATGGGTGTCATGGGATATAAACAATGAGAGATAAAGGAAAGTTTATGGGAGAAAAGTGTGACCAGGTGATGGTTACTATTTGATACTGAAGCAACATTTACCCTGGGAAGGCAACTCAAATACATACATACATACATACATACATACATACATACATACATAAGCCCAGGCATTGGCATAGAATCTGAGACACACAGGGCCAAGCATGAAACAACCAATGGTTATAATATAATGTAATATAATATAATGGTTATAAGGTGGGATCTAGTGTGCCTACCCTTCCCACCTTCAGTGTGCCAATGAGCCAGAAAGTCCCGAGAAGGGGAAAAAAGACTACAAAGACGTACAGTATGCCACCCACACAGAACTCCTTGAACAAGATGACAGCTCTCCTTCGTAGAATCTGCCCCCAGCTTGTCCACAAGGCTCACTTCATGAGCAGCACCTGGGGGATCGGGTGGGGGGGACAAAAAGCAGTGACACCTCTGATGAAAGATGTACCAGAGTGTCTTCAGAGGACTCATCACTGGAAATCTACTCCTGCCACTCATCCATGGATGTGTCCAAAGCTGGCTTTAACAATTCAAAGAGTAAAGTGTCCTGACAGGGTGTTTTATCTCATCATGCCTCCGTGGAAGAAGCCCAGTATAAGGGCACCAACATTCCCAGTGTAAAGAACAACTCATCTCTTCCACAAACCTCACCTCAGGAGGACCTCATGGGACAGCTCCACAACATGACTACAGCTGGGTCAAAGGACAACATGACCTCATAGGATAGATCACTCTCATTCTCCAGCAGGGAAGCCCAGGGTAAGGGTCCCACTGTACAAGAGTGTCAAGCCTGTCCTCCCCAGGTAAGCCCCAGGGACACCTCTGTGGCACATGTTAAACAGTACCCAGGGCCCCCTTTCAAAGGTGTGTCTGGAAGATGCTGAAGAATTGGCTTATAAAAGGACTGGGAACCTCATGCTGCCACCTGCCATTCCAAGCAAGAGTGCATCTAGCCAACAACAAAGCCTTGGCTGTGAGTTACAGGTGAGTTACAGCCTCAGTAATGGGTAGGCAGAGAAGCTACGATGAACTTCTACAGAATGTCCTTTTCTTTAAAGAAAAAATATTTACTCTATGTACATGGAGGTTAACTTGGCAAAGTCAGTTCTGTCTTTACACTGTGTCTGTCCTGAGGAATGGATCAAGGTCCCCAGGTTAGGCAGCAAATGCCTTTACTCACTGAACTGTCTTCTGGACTAAATGATATGCTTTGAAATAAACAGATTATAAAAAGATACATTTTAGGGGTTGGTGATAATATATGATCACACCTGAAATCCAATCCCACGGTATCCTTCCTGAGTAACTTGACTATATGTAAACAGCAGAGGACAGTGTCCCAAGGCTGGGCAAGGATGCTGGAGAAGGGGAGTGAAGGGATCAATGGAGCACTCAGGAGGAATCAGCCTAAGGGGCCATGCCAGCACAGGCCAGCACAGCCAACCACAAGTCCTGAAGATTTCTAAGACTCCCCTTCTTTGTGTCTGTTTTAAGTGCACTTGGAGGCATGGGGCTCCCTGGCGGATGATACCAGAACATGGAGAGCAGCCTGCTGAGGATGCAGAGGCGCGCAGGAGTGAGGCAGGGAGGAATCTCCCATGGCTGTGGGAAGCCATGTCTATAGCACAAGCTGGACTCGGAGCAAACTGTTCCCATGTCTGCAGATGAACCGTGGGGGGCGGGGGGAGTCACACCTTTCTCAGATCCCCTGGGACCCGAGGACTGCGCAAGGGTTCTGGGAGGCAGGGCTGAGCTCATGATTGTCCTGACTCTACCCTCTAGGTAAGTTCATGATGGCTGGCGGTGCCACAGTTGCACCAGGCAAGTGAGGTGCCATGGAACTCAGAAATTCTGTAAACAAGGTACCACCGCGTAAGGGTCATCATCAGGAAAACTGGTCTCAGAGGACCTTCCATGCATGGTGAGATTATCAGCGGCCTGTCTCCAGATGTACCTGTGAGCCATTAGAAGGGACGGTGGGCATGGAAGCCGAGGAGGACCCTAGGGGGCCTGACCTACTTGTGTTTGTGTCCAAGATGAC
>LR749773.1:1523986-1610524 GCA_902729485.2 Mus minutoides
GGGGGGGGGGGGGGGGGCGGAGACGAGCCGGCACTTTCTCATGCTAGCCGGCACTTTCTCATGCTAGCCGGCACTTTCTCATGCTAGCCGGCACTTTCTCATGCTAGCCGGCACTTTCTCATGCTAGCCGGCACTTTCTCATGCTAGCCGGCACTTTCTCATGCTAGTGCTGACAACCGGCAGGCAACAGGGTTACTGTCAGGTGATCTCACTTGTGTGGTCTCTAGGCCCACCAACTCTCTGGCCCCATGAGGTCTCAGGGCTCCTGCCAGGCCATCTCACTCAGTGGTCCCTCTGCCTGCCATCTCTCCAACAGACACCCCCCCCCAGTTCCTCTCTCTACCACACACTCCACGGTCAGTCATCACATCACCCAATTACCCAGCAGATTTAAAGCTTAATTAACCAATCAGATTTATGTATTAATAACATCACAATTTACAAGAAGCCAGTACAATAATTTCAGAGTCACCTGATAACGATAAAAAGCTTTATCCCAATTAATCTAACCTTATGATACCACAACTATTTATGGCTGGTAAATGCCATGCGGGTTCACATCCGCCGCCATCTTCCTTCCCCTCCTACCCTGAGATGCTCCCTGTCTCTGCAACTCTTAGCTCCACCTTCCTTTTCCTTGTCCAATCACAGACCTCCTCTGCACTAATGTATTTTTATAATAATGAGATTATCTGATTTCCCCAGAGTGAGAAGTCTGTAGACTTATCAAGTTAAAGTCTGGGGCCTGCAGGCTACATTGGCTTATTATAGGTGGGCACAATGACCACAGCAACAGCGAAAGTCTGAGAACAGAGGAATATTCAAGGATGCATACATAGGAACACACACTCACATACTGACTCACACAATCTCCCATGCACACTCACTCACTTATACACGATATCACACACACTCATACATGCACACTCTCTCACACACAGATACTCAATTTCTCATGCAAAATCACATGCTCATACACACACTCTCACTTTTACACATTCTCACATACTCAGTTATACACACTCACACTGCCTTAAACACTTACTCACAGACTCACTTAGACACACACTCACTCCCACATATACATACTCACACACACATACATGCACACTCTCACTCATTCTCTCTTACACACACATTCTCTCTCTCTCTCTCGCTCTCTCTCTCTCTCTCTCTCTCTCCCTCCCTCCCTCCCTCCCCTCCCTCCCTCCCTCCCTCCCTCCCTCCCTCTCTCCCCCTTCTCCCTCTCTCTCCTTGGGGACTTGAATTTGAGTTGATAATAAATACTCTAGAGTCCTTGGAAGTCCTCTGAACAGGCGAAGTGACTGATAAATGTTGCTCAAAGCTCGTTTTAAATCTCTGACTTAGAACACGAAGAGCAAAGTATTGAACTATCTTAGAAAGAATTTTGTAGTTAAAAAAAAATATTCCTTCTCTACTTGAAAGGACAAAAACCTGAAGCTTCTAGACAGTGCGGCTTCCATACCAGCTATTCTCTGTGATGGAAATCGGCGTGCATTGTATTTAATAAGTTAAGTTTCATTAGTGTGCATTCCATGCATCCAGGATTTTAAATCCTCAGTGTCTATAATTCTCATCTTTGCATGACAAAGCATGAAATTCTCTGACAAGTAAAGTCCTAGCATAAATCAGACATGCATGTTATCTGGTTACCAAACATGTAGATAGCGTACTCTGAACAGCTTCGCTGCAGGCAGGAGCTACCCAGGATGTGTGTGTGTGTGTGTGTGTGTGTGTGTGTGTGTGTGTGTGAACTGTTCTTTAGGTATGACTACCTCAACATCAGTTTCAGTGCATGTAGCTAAAAATTAAAAAAAAAGTAAAGTACTTTTTCAAACATATTTAAAATTCAGACTGCTACCTTAGGTTGCCCAAGTTAATGAGAATTAATTCTTTTTCCCACATTAATTATATTTTAATTAAATCACCAGCAGTGACTGAATAGTTCTAAAACGATTCAAGCAACATGAAAATATTTTTAAAGGTACAATTACCTCTTAGAAGTACAATTCAAAACATGAACTATATTTAAAAGCCTTCCTTTGTGTGATGCAGAGATCAAACATCGTTTTCCATGGAGAAATGTTACCTGAGACATTAAATACCCAGCCCAAAGTATAAAGCCTTCATTGATACATTCCAATTATCCTCATGTTCCTCCCACAATCTTAACTCAAAACACTGAGATGACAATTTTCATATTCTATAAACCACAGTCATCATAGCCAACAGTTGTAAAGACACCAACACTGTAGTCTTCATATGTCTTGTGAGAAAAGAAAGGCATTGGAACATTTGGCAAAGCTGCAAACAGAGACAAAGCTTTTGGAAGGGGCACCCAGGGTACGGTCAGCCTCTAGCATTTTCGAATCTGAAGTTCATTCCAAGTTTTGCTACTTTTATGTTGAGAAGAATTTATAAATGGCAGCTGTGTGTGGTTCACACTCTAAGGAACAATATTCAGATCTCCCAAACAATTTATTTGAATTTTTCTAGTTACAGTATTGGATGGGTCCAACAGTTTATGACTACATAGAAATTGATCGATAACTTTTATTTATTCAGGATTGGTTCTTTCGGTTCTGGTTTGAAAACCAAAAGCTTGGCGATGAGGCCCTGTGTCAGTTGGTGGAGTTGTTGCTAACATATACAAAGCCCTAGGTTTAATCCCCATCATTAAAAAACTGGTGGCTCATGCTTGTTATTCTAACATTTAGACGGTGGTAGGAGGATAGACAGGTTATCCTGAGCTACATAGTGAGTTTAAGACCAGTCTTAGATGCAGGAGACCCTTGTCCATCCCCCAAAAGGAACCATTGATGGAATGATATTATAATATTATAGCCAACTAATTGCAGATTGGAGATGGCTTAATATAGATGAACCCAGGTGGACCCCAAGGTGGTAGGTGCTACAGCTGAGTGACTGCACATGGTGGTCCCTTTCCAGTCTTATCTCTACTTCGGGTATTTGATATTTTTCATAATAAAAAGGGAAACGGAGAAATCAATGCATGCTGATGACAGCTAGAAGAAAATAAGGCTAATTACTAGCATTGCTGGGTCACCTCAGCCCAACTGCCTCAGACACAATTGGCCCTTAGGTAAAGAGCAAAGGGACTTCTGTGTGAGTGTCCTGTGATTTTTTTTCCAATCATCAGGCCCCTCACTTGGTGAGAATTGATCTTGATTATGACTCTGGTTCCCTGTGAAAATAGGTGTGTAGGCATGAGCACACCCACACCTGCACTTTTAAAAATGTATAATTACACCCTTTCCTTGTTCCCGAGAGGATTTAAGATATTTGTGCCCATGTGAAATCAAACTTAAATAGTTTTGCCATTTAAAATTTCTCTCCCTAAAATAAAGCCCCATGAATATTTATTTTACATTTGCATAAAAAAAGGCAAACACCTTGTCATGAGACCCTTTTGTTCAGTCGGCTCCCATCACTCAAGCTTGTGATAAACCAAGTTCCTATTTATATACAGAGTGTTACATTTGCTTCTGATTAAGATCAAAAAAGTTACCTTGTTTCAAATTCTGCTGCTCTCCAGTAACATCTATTGCAAATTTTTTTGCTTCATGGTTTCTTGAACTGTTTGGTGGCAGTTAGAAATATGGGGGCTTCTGCCTTGTGTGTTCATACATGTGAACACAGGGCACCCCTACTCCTCACTGTTAGAAATGTGAATTCTGAAATGGCATGACCATCTTCCACCTATCTTTTGTAAAAACTTGAGGATCAAAAAACGTAGCCACTTCCTTGATAAACTAAAAAGGAACCAAGTCACCAAAGATGGCATTGATTGCTCAAAAGCTTAAAAGTAGGAGGGGAAAAAATGTTCAATTGAAGCAGGGAATTACTGTGTTCCTCCCACTTAAAATCACTCTGCAGAATGAATTCCACATGGCTGAAGTTCTCCAGTCAGTCTTTTAGCAACCAGGGTGTGATTGCTTGAGTGACCCAGAGGGACAGGCACCCCTCAGGCACAATTGCTCCAATCTGAGGACCGGTGCCCCGCACTAACAATAGGTTCAGAATTCAGATGTCTAAACCCTGGTCACCCACGCTGTGCCTCTGAGACCTGTAATTTGTCCCACCGTGGAGGTCAGTTCTCATTACTGAGCTAGGGAGCATCTCATAGTTCGGGCAGCAGGGCCAATAGAAAGCTGCGACTGTAATCAATGATGAACAAAGAGTCCCCTGAGAGCCATCTGGGACAGCAGAGAGAATTCCTTTTCAAAAATACAGAGCAAAGGTAATTCTCCAAATCATTTGAGACATTAACTGTCAGCCTCTATGGAAAGCTCTCTGAGTATGTCTACACATGCTGTAGATCATAGGATCTCACTGGGGCTGCACTGTCCAGGTACGTGGGTCTCGACCTCAGGCCAACTCAATCACATGCAGACACTGATGTCACAAACAACTCTGGATCGTTCTAGAACATGCCAAACTTAAAAACTGGCGTTCTAAACACCCCGTCTCATTTCATTTTCAAAAGAATCCCAGGTGGCAGGTATGGCCCATTTCTGTTCCATGCAGGGAAAAATAGGCACAGCTATGTTGTTCTGTGGAGTTTGAAATTTATAAGTGGTTTCTGACCTAGATCTGTCTAATTCACAAATAAAGGCTTGAACAAGGGATTTCACCACATTACCTAAGGAAATTAGCTATTAAGATGCTGATCCTGATGTCGTAGAACTCAGTAAGAAACTGCTTTACCTGCCTCACACGCAAATGCCACGGACTCCGGAAAATGAAGCCCCTAGAGGAGGTTGGGGTGTTCTGAACTTCCGGTTACCATGACACTGTGAGGGCTTAGGCTCACGCTTGCAGTCTGGTCTGAATGCCAGATTGTGTGGTACTGAAGCAAATTTTTTTTTTACTAGAGCCAGAGGATGGGTGCAATTTCCCTTGAAGGTGAAAGAGAAGATATTGCCCCCCTCCCCCCTCCCAACAACAAGATCTTATTTGGTCTTATTTGAGGGAGGAACTGTTTTTTTATTTGTTTGTTTGTCTGTTTTCTTTTCTTTTTTTCTTGTATCTGGAGTCTTTAGGAATCAAAAAGAAAATTTAAAAAGTTTGAATAAGGGTATAAAAATGATGTTTCCTTTAACAAAGCAAGCTAGGGGCTAAAAAGAAAGACAGTTTGTATTATGCATGTGAGGGCTTTGTGTTTGCTGGGTTGTTTGTTAGTGGTGCTGTGGGTGGAAGGCAGGTCATCACCCATACTAGGTAGGTAAGTGCGGTATCACTAAGGTGCCTGATTAGCCCTGACACACAGTGTTGAAAATCCAATTGTGGATCCTCATCTTGGACACATTTTTAATCTCCAGACAATCACATAGGATAGAATATGTAGGTATATGTCTCTAGATAAAACTCTGCTTAGATGCCAGTGAGGGCACTGACTGAGAACACTTGACCTATGTTATAAGGCTAGATAGTAACAAACTGAATTGGCTCTACCATTCCCTGGCCCCCAGCCCAGCCCATCCTGGGAAAGCCCAGCCTAGCCCAGGACAGCCCAGCCCAGCCCAGCCCAGCCCAGCACAGCACAGCACAGCACAGCCCAGCACAGCACAGCACAGCACAGCACAGCACAGCACAGCACAGCACAGCACAGCACAGCACAGCACAGCACAGCACAGGAAAGCCCAGCCTAGCCCAGGACAGCAGACACTTCAGCCTAGTCTACTGCACAGTAGGGTGTATCCCCAGACACACACTACCCTTAGGCCAGTGTGGTGAAGGGTAGCTGTGACTGCTTCCACAGGAGTGAGGTCTAAGAAAAGCCTGCTCTCTAAGCAGAGCCATTACAATCTCTCAGATGCGAAACAATTAAAACATGGTGTCTATAATGTACTTGATACAGTATTTTTAAAACCCAGCTACCTTTCTTCTATGGTAATAAACTTCCCTCTTTATAGTCAGATTTTTAAATGTATTTATTTTGCTATGAAATGTAATGCTTTCCTTCCATTCCCAGTCAAGAAGAGCTGTGCCTTAGTGAAGAAGTCTTGGTTCGATTTGAGACAATCTCACTGTGCTGTTCAGGCTAACATAGAACTGATGAGCTCAACTGATCCTCCTGTCTCAGCATCCCAAATAGCTGGGACGACAAGTACATGTCACCATGTTTAACCCAAGTGAAGGATGCTGCGGTTGTTTGAACAGATGTGGCTTCCATATAGATTCATGTGTTTGAATGCTTGGCCCTTGGGGAGTAGCACTGTTAGTAGGTGTGGCCTTGTTGGAGGAAGTATGGCACTCTGGGGGACAGTCTTTGAGGTCTTCTCTGCTCAACCTCCACCCAGTATGGAATCCAGTCTCCTCCTGAATGCCTTCAGATCAAGATGTAGAACTCTAGGCTCCTCCAGCACCATGTCTGCCTGCACGCTGCCATGCCCCCCACCATGTTGATAATAGACTAATTCTCTGAACTGTAAGCTAGACCCAATTAAATGTTGTCCTTTATAAGAGTTGCCTTGGTCATGGTGTCTGTTCATAGCAATAAAATCCTAAGACGGATGCTAATAGTTAATAGGCAGGGGTAGTGGTTTCTAAAGAAGCCTGAACCCGGGTTAGGCAATGAACCCTTACAAATGTAACTTGTATTTGAGTGAGAGTCTTTGTTTACATTCACTAGTCAGTCCACAGTATGGAAAATGATTCACAGTCACCCAAGGAAGTTGTGTCCAGCATTAGACAAGATTCCTACACCTTTACTGGAGACCCCTACCACCACATGGTACTATCATATTCAACAATCCTTTGTGGTATAAGTTGTATCCACGTACTATGATAACTGATGGAAGACACACACATAACAAACCTTCGTACTGGAAGAGCTGTGCAGCCTGATTACAGGACGTCTCCCTCCCTCTATAGAGATGAGGCCTGCACACTGGCTCTGCTCTTCCTCCGTGCTTACCTCCCATCACTCTGCCCTCACTCTGTTCCTGCCCAGTGCATCTGCTTGGCTCTTTCTGGAAAACGGCTTGCTACCCCAGGAGGATTCCATTTATATGAATACCACTTCTCTTGATGGCAGAGTCCAAGCACTAATGTCACCTCTTTGGAAAGACACTTTTTCCTAAAGCCTTATTCATTTCCTCCTCAAGAATCAAAAGCTGCAACGACTCAGTGCTTGGACAGCGTTGTTGGTGTTTAATAAGTATTTTTCAAAAGTGAATGAGCAATGCAGCATACAGCACAGAAAGAGGAAATATGAAATAATTACAAAAATTAAGGATATGAAAATCTTGAGATGGGAAAGGTGGTCCCTGATGCAGGAGAAAGCCATTTGGGGACTCTTTACAGAGTGGTAAAACATCACCAGTTTCTCCAGACTTACGAACAGTGTGGGCCGATGCCTAGTGGTCCGTTGTCAGAAAGCCACCAGGATAACCATGCAAGAAGCCACTAGATATTATAGACATCTCCACAGGATGCCATAAATCGTTCAATGGCCCTGGGCCCCACTTTACTAATAGGATGAAGAGCCATGATAATGCATCGTTCATGCCTACAGCATCCTTGATCTTCTGACAAGCAGCTTGATTAGTTCATGTATGTCTATGCTAGACATAAGCATTGCCATTTGATGCCTGCAGCCATGATATTACTCTGGAAACTGGCTAGAAGTAGTTCAGTGGCTTCTCACGGATCACCTCAGCTAGGGCTGGAGGCAGAGGTCTGCTCCAAGAGCTCGTCCTCTGACCCCAGAATTGAGCTGCCTTCCGAAGCTGTTCCCATGCACTGGCAGCTGCTCTACCTGTCAGCTACTCCAGCCTACATGAAGCTCGCTAAATATTTAAAGCAATTATTTAGTTTGACAACTTCTTTTGGGAAACTCAGTGAACTCTTTTTGAGAATGTGGGAGCATAATTAATTTACCTACGATGGTAGCATGATCTTCACACACACACACACACACACACACACACACACACACACACACACACACACACACACACACCAGAATGCTTTAACAACCCAATTTCAGCACTTCCCCCAGGCCAAAACCAGATCCTTTCAAGAGGTAACCAGCCTGGGGCTAGGGAGCGTACAGAGGGTTAAAGTGCGGACTGGTGAAAATCATTGGCTGAGTCCCCTACCACCCGATGTGGCCTCCTCCTCCTCTCCCTCCCACTCCATCTCTCTTGGTATGCCGCCTTTGTGTTTTCTATCCACTTTGGCCAGTGTACAATTTCGAGTTAAAATGCCTGCTACAAGGCTGGCACATGCAGTCACGTGGCAGAAGGCTCACGTGGACCCAGCAAGTGCTGCTGCTATTGCGGAGCAGTCACTGGTGCCAAGCCTGGCACAAACTCATCCAAAATGCTAGTCACAAGAAATGTACAACCTCCATGGAAAACCAAAAGGGGTGCTGGCTCTTCTTATCAGTTAGCAAGCAGTTACAACTGTCTGTGTCGTGTGAGTGTGTGTGAGTATGTACATTTGTGTGTGTGTGCTGGCTCTGTGTGTGTTTGTGTATATATGAGTAGTGTGTGTGTGTGTGTGTGTGTGGTGTGTATATGTGTATTTGTGGTGTGAGTGTGTGTATATGTGTGTGTATGTGTGGTGTGTATGTCTGTGTAGAGGTGTGAGTATGTGTGTGTCTGTGCCTGTGTCTATGTGGTATAGTGTGTATGTATGTAGTGTGCATCTATATCTATATCTATATCTATATCTATATCTATATCTGTGTGTGTGTATGCTGTATGTGTTGTGTGTGTATGGTATATGTGTGTGAGATGTGTGTATCTGTGTGTCTGTGTGGTGTGGTGTGTCTGTGTGTGTGCATGTGGTGTGTGCATATGTGTGCTATATGTATGGTTTGTATGTGTATATGAGTTGTGTGTATCTCTGTATCTGTGGTGTATGTATGTGTGTGTGCCCCATTCAGACAAGTAGATGACCTTTTTGTCTTCCTCTTTGGAATGTACCAGGACCATCACCTAGAACTGCTAGGAAAGAGTTGTGGGAGGGGTCACATGACAGACAGCAGTCACAGAATCAGACCTGCCGATTGCTGCTTCTTATTTCCAAATCCTTTATTCTGACAAAGGGTGTATATATATCTAGAGGAGGGCCCTAGAGGTTCTCAAATTGTTACCAAAGTCCATGTTGTCAAGCGCTTGTGCTTTTCATGCCGGTGTCTGCTGCAACTCAAAATGGATTTCATTTTCTCACTAGTCTAGGCAAAACATAAATGTTACTGGTCAAGTTGTAGAAAACAAATGAGAGGTGGTTTTAATCTAAACTATAAACCATCTCTTTTTTTTCCTGGCTGATTCTTGTGGACATACGTTCCAGAGGACCATGCCTCTTTGGAGACTTTTCCTGAAGGATTTGATCACAAACAGGCAGAACCAAGTCATCCTACTGACAAGAACTTTCACAACTACCTTGAGACACACCATCAGGGGCCTCCTAGAGGTGGACATCTTACATCAATAAGACTATTAGTGAAAATGTCACCAGATGACTGCCACTGTTTCTTTGGCTTTGCACAGTCTACTAAAGTCGAGACTATGAATATCCTATGCCTCTGCCATGTTCATTTCAGCAGGACCAAAGAATTTCCAGGTGGAACATTGTTAATTAGTAGAGTGTCTCAGATAGGCAGGTGCACAGAGATGCTCCTAACAGTAACACTTGGAATTGTTAGAACTAGAAGCAGTCAGCATGCCCACCAGTAGGGAAACGGGTGAATCGAGAGCCATCACAGAATAGAATTCTACACGCAATGGAAATGAGAAATTGTTGTTACAGAAGAACAACAAAGATGAGTCTCAAATGAAGCCAGACACACAATTTGAATCCATCCACTGGAACCAGGTCAAAAAGTCTTGATCAATGTAGATACACTTGGCCCTTATTATCTGAGTTACAGAATTCCTACAATAAATAGAAAATGAACAGTGGAGACTAGAGTCATTGAATCTTCTCAGGCAGCTCTGGGGAACTTCCTGTCCTCACCACCATCCATTCTTCCCTTCAGACCTGGGGGGAAAGGTCAGAAGCCAAAGGTGAGTGTGTCTTTCCATGATCCCATAGGGCTGCTTTAAGTTATGAGAAGTACCTGGGCTTGAACTTTCGAGTTTTGGATTCCACGTGACCTGCTTCCTAAGGCTTTTCACTTGACGAAGAAATTGCATGCCAAGGAAGCGTCAAAATTCTATCAAGATTAATTATGCAATTTCTGTCTATAAATGACATACCTCCTGTACCCATGTGAAACCCACCCATGCACTAATAGGATGTGACAACCACATCACTAACAAAACCTCCTCCGTCTCAGTTCCCAAAGGTGCTGGGGAGGCACTGTCACCCCATGGGGGAAGGGAATGAAGGATGGTGTGAGAACCCAGGTTTGCCAAAGTATGCCTCTGTACAGGCCGGTTGTCAAGCAGTAGTGTGGGGAGTGCAGAGGTCGGTGGACCCCACCACGGTGTCCCCTTTTGAACAGAAATCCACTCTTGCTAGAGGCTATGACTTGCCCTCTTCCTATGAAACTGTGTCTAACCACAGCATGAGGCTTTCCCACTGCTAAGGTTAAGCACAGTATATTTCTCTCAGTCGGCCAGGAAACCTGGCTTCCCCTCTCAGCTACACATGTGGAGGACTCTGGACATGGAAGGCCTCAAATTATGATTCCCTCTGAGACAAAGGGGGAAAGATCTGTCCTCTTATGTCTCCTTGTCTCTTTACCCTTTGTGAATGAACAGACAAACAACCAAGGACAGACAACAACAGTGTATGAGTTTTCACGGAAATAATCATTTTTCTCTTTCTTTTCCAGTGTATCTGAGCTGGAAAAAAAGATTTAACAAGTACATCGGAAATCTTAAAAAACAATAACCTCTCTCCAAATCCCCTTGCTCATTTCCCACTGGCTTTGAAACCAAAGGAAGATGGCAGAAGAGATGAGACTCGCCAGGATATGCAGGTGGGATGGGGTAGGGTTGTGGGGTGAAGAGGCTCACCAGGATTTGCAGGTCCTGGTGGGTGGGGGGGGAGGGGGGGTGTGAGATGGAGCTGGGGCGATTGTTTATTTCTCTTCACTAATGTTATCTAAAGAACTCTCTTTATGTGCAGAGGTAAAATCTGCTGACAAGGCTGCAACATTATTCCTTTGGAGCTGATTTCGCTCAAGCCGTCTGCAAACAGTTCCTTTGGAAGAGCAATGCGGCCATTCCGAACATAGTACTGAGGAAATGGGCGTGAATTTACAGAACTGGTTCAAAGAGATGCGAAATTTACCCTGGGTATATTTTTGTCTTAGAAAGAAAGGTGGAGTCAAGAATAATTTAAAATTAAAAAAAAAAAAAAGTCTGAAAATTTCTGTGCCAGAAGTGAAAACTTTTCCTACTGGTACTTCGTTTTACTGAGAAACCTCTACATGACCCCAGGAATACACATCAAACATCTGCTTAGAGTATATCTTTTAAAAATGTCTTTAAAGTAATTATTTGAAATACATGTAACTTTGGGGCCTAGGAAAGAGAAAGGAAAGCCATAAGTGAATGAGCTGGGGAGGGCTTTGTGTAGCTTTACGTAAGATTTAAATCTCAGTTGAATCTCTGCTTCTGCAGAACATGGAGCTTCTTAAATGCTTTTCTTTTTTGTTGTTTGTTTGTTTTTTGTTTGTTTGTTTGTTTTTGTTTTAGAGACATGGTTTCTCTGTATAGCTCTGGCTGTCCCAGAACTCATTCAGTAGACCAGTCAGAAATCTGCCTGCCTCTGCCTCCCAAGTGCTGGGATTAAAGGCAGGCACCATCACTGCCCTGCTCCTTAAGTGCTTTTCATAGCTGACATATTTTGATTTTTATAATCCTCAATGCTGAAAACTCCACTTCTTATAAACACATAATAGAAATTGACAGAAGTCCATTTAGAGCCATTCCAGAAATTATTGGAATTCTGTCTTAATCTCAAGCTAAAATAAATTTAATGGGTTTTTTATGAAATTCAAGTCAGCAACTCAAAGCTTGATTTTTAAATCAAATATCCTAACAGCCTAGTCCAAAGACACACTAATTTGATACTTACATTCTGAGAAATGGTGGTAGAAAAAGTATTATAGCACTCACTTCCCATTATTAGGTTTCTATGAGAGCAAAGGCTTTGTGTGTGCAATAAAAGCACAGTTAGTTCCATGTTCAATTGATGGGCTCTGTAACTGTGTGTCAGGCAAGCAGAGGAACACACTTGTGAGGAATTATGCTAACTGAGAAAGGAAGGAAGGCCCATCCCCTGACAGAGTCCTAGGCTGGGGGGGGGGGAAGAGAGAGAGAGAGAGAGAGAGAGAGAGAGAGAGAGAGAGAGAGAGAGAAAGAGTTGTGTTAGAAAGATAGTTTAGTAGGTAAAGACACATGTTGACCTGAATTTGATTCCCAGGACCCATGTGGTAGAAAAAAAGAACATGCAAATTATCCTGTAACTTCTACATGAACATCACAGTAAGCACATGCATACCTGCATGTATACGTGTGCAAAAACATACATACATACATACATACATACATACATACATACATACAGGAAGAAAGAAAGAGAGAAAGAAAGAAAGAAAGAAAGAAAGAAAGAAAGAAAGAAAGGAAGGAAGGAAGGAATGTAATAGAAGCTGAAGAGATGGCTCAGCAGTGAAGAGTGCTTCCTGTTCTTCCAGAGGACCTGCATTTAATTCCCAGCACCCACATGGTGGCTCACAGCATGTAAAACTCCAGTTACAGATCCAATGCAGTCCTTAAACATCTGCAGGCACCAGGCCAGCCACTGATTCACAGACAATCATACAGACAAAACCCTCATACACATAGTGTAATAAAATTGATCTTTTTAGGAGAAAGCTAGATGGGCAGCCTCTCTGTTCTCTACTTCCTTGCTGCTGACTTGCAGTATGACCAACTACCACCCGAACTGTCAGCCCAAATGAACGGCTTTTTGTCTTCTTTTAAAAAATTGTCATTTTGTCACAGTATTGTATCACAGCAACAGGGAAAACCATCAAGGACACCACAATTCATAACCCACAGTCATCTCAAAGCTGAGCCACAGAAATTCAAGCAGGGTCACAGGTGTCACCGCCTGACGGGACAGCATGTGTAATGCTAAACATGCATGCAGTGTGTCCAGGAGCAAAGTTGTGCAAGGGAGTCATGTGACACACACGAGTGAGTGAGTGAGTGAGTGAGTGAGTGCATGTGTGTGAGTGTGTGTGAGTGAGTGATTGAGTGTGAGTGAGTGATTGAGTGTGTGAGTGAGTGTGTGAATGAGTGTGAGTATATGAGTTAGTGTGTGTGAGTGAATGTGTGAGTGAGTATGTGTCTGAGTGTGTTAGTGAGTGTGTGAGTGTGTGAGTGTGTGAGTGAGTGAGTGAGTGTGTGAGTGAGTGAGTGAGTGAGTGAGTGAGTGAGTGAGTGAGTACAAACAGCTTGAACCCATTAGGCACTAGGTTTTGGATTACTTTTGCTAGTTGCAAATTTCAGAAAGCTTATACTGATACTGAATTTTTCTTCCCAACAACATCCAGTGACATGACCCCATGTGAAGTCGTGAGCTATAGACCAGAAGCCTTCCAGGTGTGACCACTTTACGTGACCACTCACTCCGGTGACTATTTGGAAATGTGAATTCAAAACTCATATGAGACTCACTAGATGTAAATCTCTAAATGTCCTCAGGGCTTTAAAAGTCGGATTCCATTTTCACTTTCTCTTCTTCGTATAAAAATAGCTGCCAACACCTTTGGATCTCTTGCTAGATATTATTTTAGGATACTGTGTGTACAATTTCAAGTTAATACAAAACAACCTGGCCTGCCTTCCTGTGTGTCATTAGGCCACTCAGTGTGAACTGGGTCACCTCAGTGGCTCACTGATCTGGTTTCTACAAACCTGGCAGTAGATAAAAAGGAAAATTACCCAATGCAATTTCCCCCTAAAGAATCAGCTTGGTTTTCTTCCTTAATTATTTTTTTTTCTTACAGAAACCCCATTATGAACTGAACTAGGAATTTTTGAGTCTCCGAGGCAAAAGGAGCCATTTTTGCATCCCTGAGCATCTCAGATCTCCTGGGGGATGGGCCCTTGGTGAACAGGAGTCCAGGGGCAGGGTGGGCACAAGGGTGAGATCTGAAATGAATGGGAGGACAGAGGCACCTTGGGAAATGTATATCTGGAAGCTACCTGGAGGAGACCTGTGTGCTTGGTGGTTCAAGGTGTTCTTTGTCTTCATAAACGTGTTAGGGGACTTTTTCCTTTTTTGGTAAATTCAAAGAAATAAAAGTCAGGAATCCCTGCAAAGATCAAAGTCTGACATCACCGTACAGTTTAGAGCACAGTGCAAACTGGGGACTCTGTCAACAGGGCTTCCTCTTCTCTGGGACCCAATTTCAACTACCTGAGGAAGGTCAGGTAGTCCTGCACCTGAGATTCCTGGGATACATGCTAATGAGGCATCTCAGTGTGGCTTTAGTTTCAGCCAATGACCTTTGCCCACCCTGGATATTCCTGATCCTTTCTCCAAAACAATTCAACCCTCCATTCACCCCGAATAAAGTGTGTGTGTGTGTGTGTGTGTGTGTGTGTGTGTGTGTATAAGTCCACCTCAGATAAATCTATATAAGCTAAGATTGCCTCAGAGAGCTGTTTCATTGAAGATTGAAGGAGAAGTGACCCACCCTCCACTTGCTCCCAGCAGACCTTGATCCTGCCAGTTCCGACTCCCCTTCATCCTTCCAGCTGAGTGTGCATTGGTGTTTGGACACCTTGAGAGGGAGAAAGTGGAAGACCTTGGGATCACCATGAAGAAGGATTGCATGACAGAGGATGATCTCTCCAGTAGAGCTCCCCATCCAGCGTCCCCTGCCTTCACAGCTCAGGAAATCCTTAGGAAGAGGGGGCCGAATGAGTGTAAGAGCCAGAGGGGATGGAGACCACCAAAGAAACAGGGCTTCTAAACACAGAACGACTGAAGCACTCATGAACTCACAGAGACTGGCAGCATGCACTGGGCCTGCACATGTCTGGGTCCGATGGGATCCCAACATTGGGAGAGGAAGTGGACCCTGCCCCCATCCCCAGCCAAGAAGTTATCTCCAGATGAAAACCGCTTGCTCACAAGTGAAAAACAGTTTCTTCAATGCAGTCTTCGCTGGGAGTACACTCTCTTAAGGCCACGCCCATAAAATAAATTCAATTGTGGGGTTTGTTTTTGTTTGTTTATTGGGTTTACCCTACAGATCTTTTGCTTATATATCTATCATGTTTGTCACTTTTGTGTCTTTATCAGTGTGTGTGTGTGTGTGTGTGTGTGTGTGTGTGTGTGTGTCTGCACCTATATGTGATTCTTGTGCTCTGCCCTTGTTTCTTCATTTGTTTGTTTTGTTCTATTCAGGTTTGCTTGTTTTTATTTTATCTTGTTTGGTTTGTTTTTTTTTTTTTTTTTTTTTTTAGATACCAGTTTGTCAATGAGAGAGTAAGAAAGGATGTGGATTTGGGTGGGTAGGGAGGTGGATTTGGGTGTGTGGGGAGGTGGATTTGGGTGGGTGGGGAGGTGGGGGGAGCAGAGAGGGGCAGGGAAATGAGGGGGACCAGAATCAGGATATATTGTATGAAAATAATCCACTTTCAGTAAAAATATTCAAATAAAAATAAGACATGGCAGCTGCAGTCGTTGGGTCCATCCTTTGGATTGAGCTGCACAAATGCTCCCTTTAACTCTTTCAATGTGTGCTTTGCCAGGGATCCATCCCACAATCAGCCACCAAACATAGACAATATAGCATATGCCAGCAAGATGGTGCTGAAAGGGCCCGGATATAGAGGTCTCAGGGGAAAATATACCAATGCCTGGCAAACATGGAGGTGGAAGCTCACGGTCAGCTACTAGATGGAACACAGGGTTCCCAAGGAAGAAGGAGCTAGAGAAAGTACCCAAGGAGCTAAAGGGGTCTTCAACCCTATAGGTGGAAGAATANAGGTAGAAGTTTACAGTCAGGTATTAGATGGAACACAGGGTTCCCAAGGAAGGAGCTAGAGAAAGTACCCAAGGAGCTGAAGGGGTCTTCAACCCTATAGGTGGAAGAAGAACATGAACTAACTAGTACCCCTGAGCTCATGTCTCTAGCTGCATATATAGAAGAGGATGGCCTAGTTGGCCATCATTGGGAAGAGAAGCCCCTTGGTCATGCAGACTTTATATGCCCCAATACAGGGGAACGCCAGGGCCAAGATGTGGGAGTGGGTGGGTAGGGGAGCAGGGCTGGGAGCGGGGAGGGTATAGGGAACTTTCTGGATAACACTTGAAATGTAAATGAAGAAATTATCTAATAAATGTTGAAAAAAATTGTGAAACCAAGATCAACTTCATGAAAACTCAGATAATTTCCAGATTTCATATCATACGTGCCAGACAGGTCCCACCAGAAGGTCAGAAGGCTGGGGTTTGTTTCCAGCTGAGTCGGGGAGCAGTGTGTGAACTTAGAAAGGGATCTTGACCCTGAGTTCTTGATTCCTGGACAAGACCAAGTGTCGGGTTCCCAGATACAAAAGCCTGTCTCCGTTGCTTCCTCTTAGAATCTATGAAATGTCAGTAACCAGTGAGTTATTTATACACATCCCAAATAAATGGATGGACACACAAATGTAGGAGATACACCCAACAGAATATTACTAAGCTGTGAAAAACAAAGAATCACTAACATATGGCACAACATGGATGAACCTGGAAAGCCTTGTTTTAAACAAAAGAAGCAAGTGACATACCAAACCTCCTCCATATTATGATTCTGTTCCCAGAACAGAAAAATCTGCATATAGCAGTGGTTCTCGGCCTCCCTAATGCTTTAATATGCTTCCTCATGTTGTGGGAACCCCCAAACATAAAATTATTTTTGTTGCTACTTCTTAACTAATTTTGCTACCATTATGGATCACAACGTAAATATTTTGTAGCTAGAGGTTTGCCAAAGTGGTCTTGATCCACAGGTCGGCAGCCACTGACAGAGAGAAAGCAGACTAGTGTATTCTGGGGATAGAGGTATGCGTGGGAAGGTGTGGGACTGTGAAAGTCAGCCTGTTTTCTGGTTGAGCTAGATTTAAACCCCAGAGACCCAGCAGATAACTCTGCAAGGGATGGAAGGCCCATTTGCCACACTCCCAGACACTAGGCTCCTGACACAAGAACCCAGCTCCATAATTCTGTGGCCATCAGTCACATAGGGCAACGCCCCAAGTCCCTGGTACTCTGTCTGGACTCTACCCCTCCTACCCACAGTTACCTGGCAACAGCCAGGTAGGCCTGGCCCACTATAAAAGTTGTTTGCCCCCTCCTCCCTCACTTACTCCTCTCTCTCTTACTGTTGCCTCTGTCTCCTTTGTGCTCTCTCTCTCTCGCTCTCTCTCTCTCTTTCTCTCTCTCTCTTTCCCCACATTCCCTTTCCCCCTCTCTCCACATAGCCATGGCCAGCCTCTCTTCTCTACTCTCTCCCCTTCTCTGCCTTTCTACACTAAATGCCTTAAGACCATGGACTGCCTCTTTTCAATGGGATCCGCCATGCAAGAGCAATGGGGCAGGTCTTCCCATGAAGAGCTGTATGCGTAACCTCCCTCGGGAGACCTCCCTGTGCTCCATGTGCTCCACGGTCTCCACCAAGCTGCTCGCCTGAGAAAGTCTAGGACACTGTCCTCCCCGAGGGACCCAGCTGGAGCACTCTCCTCCTGACATTTTCCCTGCTACCCCAGGGCCAGAGCCTGCCTGCAGAACCCTACTCCTTTCTCAGCTCTTCCTCAGCTTTCAGCAGCATCTGCAGTGCCCAAGAGTGAGAACCTGCCCGACTCAGCCTCCATGCAGTGTGGGACCACCACCACCCTCTGCTAAACTCTGGTAGTTCCCAGGGGACCTCAGACTTCACTTCCTCACTCTGGAGCGGGGTTCTGTGGCTTCTCACAGCCCGATACCCACCCAGAGGCAGTGTGGGGTGTGCAGTCAGACTTGCCCAGCTGCCTTGGGCCAGACTCCGGACCCTATTTTTAACCTACAAGTAGGAAATAGGAGATGACAGACAAGGTTACAGGACTTCCTTCTAAGATGTTGGGAATGCTCTGAAGTTGATTACATAGTGGTTACACAGATCAGTGAGTTCACTAAAAACCACTGAATTGGATACTTTATTTGGGTAACTATGCTGTATGTGAATTACATCTCAATAAACCTATTAAAAGAAGAGTCTGTGAAAACCCAGTTTTCACGGGTTGCTAAAGGTTTATTTTATTAGATATTTTCTTTATTTACATTTCAAATGCTATCCTGAAAGTTCCCTATACCCCCCCCCCGCCGCCCTGCTTCCCTACCTGCCCACTCCCACTTCTTGGCCCTGGCATTCCCCAGTACTGGGGCATATAAAGTTTGTAAGACCAAGGGACCTCTCTTCCCAGTGATGGCCGACTAGGCCATCTTCTGCTACATATGCAGCTAGAGACACAAGCTCTGGGGGTTCTGGTTAGTTCATATTGTTGTTCCAACTAAAGGGTTGTAGACCCCTGCAGCTCCTTAGGTAATTTCTCTAGCTCCTCCATTGGGGGCCCTGTGTTCCATCCAATAGATGACTATGAGCATCCCCTTCTGTATTTGCCAGGCATTGGCATAGTCACACTCGAAAGAGTTATATCAGTGTCCTTTCAGCAAAATCTTGAAGGCATATGCACTAGGGTCTGGGTTTGGTGGCTGATTATGGGATGGATCCCTGGGTGGGGTAGTCTCTGGATGGTCCATCCTTTCATATTAGCTCTAATCTTTGACTCTATAACTCCTTTCATGAGTGTTTTGTTCTCTATTCTAAGAAGGAATGAAGTATCCATACTTTGTTCTTCCTTCTTCTTGATTTTCTTGTGTTTTGCAAGTTGTATCTTGGGTATATTTTAAGTTTCTGGGCTAATATCCACTGATCAGTGAGTGCATATTAAGCGACTTCTTTTGTGATTGGGTTACCTCACTAAGGATGATATCCTCCAGATACATCCATTTTCCCAAGAATTTCATAAATTAATTTGTTTGTAATAGCAGGGTAGTACTACATTATGTAAATGTACCACATTTTCTGTATCCATTCCTCTGTTGAGGGACATCTGGGTTCTTTCCAGCTTCTGGCTATTATAAATAAGTCTGCTATGAACCTAGTGGAGCATGTGTTCTTATTACCAGTTGGAGCATCTTCTGGGTACATACCCAATAGAGGTATTGCTGGATCTTCCGGTATTACTATGTGCAATTTTCTGAGGAACCTCCAGACTGATTTCCAGAGTGGTTGTACCAGCTTGCAATCCCACCAGCAATGGAGGAGTGTTCCTCTTTCTCCACATCCTCGCCAGCATCTGCTGTCACCTGAGTTTTTGATCTTATCCATTCTGACTGGAGTGAGGTGGAATCTCAAGGTTGATTTGCATTTCCCTGATGATTAAGGATGTTGAACATTTTTTCAGGTGCTTCTCTGCCATTCGGTATTCCTCACTTGAGAATTCTTTGTTTAGCTCTGTACCCCATTTTTAATGGGGTCATTTGAATTTCTGGAGTCCAGCTTCTTGAGCTCTTTCTATATACTGGATATTAGTCCCCTATCAGATTTAGGATTGGTAAAGATCCTTTCTCAATATGTTGGTGGCCTTTTTGTCTTATTGACAGTGTCTTTTGCCCTACAGAAGCTTTGCAATTTTAAAAGGTCCCATTTGTCAATTCTTGATCTTATAGCACAAGCCATTGCTGTTCTGTTTAGGAATTTTTCCCCTGTGCCCATATCTTTGAGGGTTTTCCCCAATTTCTCCTCTATAAATTTCAGTCTCTCTGGTTTTATGTGGAGTTCTTTGATCCACTTAGACTTGAGCTTTGTACAAGGAGATAAGAATGGATCAATTCGCATTCTTCTACATGCTAACTGCCAGTTGTGCCAGCACCATTTGTTGAAAATGCTGTCTTTTTTCCACTGGATAGTTTTAGCTCCTTTGTCAAAGATCAAGTGAGCATAGGTGTGTGGGTTCATTTCTGGGCCTTCAATTCTATTCCATTGATCTACCTGTCTGTTGCTGTACCAGTACCATGCAGTTTTTTTTAATCACAATTGATCTGTAGTACAACTTGAGATAAGACATGGTGATTCCACCAGAGGTTCTTTTATTGTTGAGAATAGTTTTTGCTATCCTAGGTTTTTTGTTATTCCAGATGAATTTGCAAATTGTCCTTTCTAACTCAGTGAAGTATTGAGTTGGTATTTTGATGGGGATTGCATTGAATCTGTAGATTGCTTTCGTCAGGATAGCCATTTTATATTAATCCTGCCAATCCATGAGCATGGGAGATCTTTCCATCTTCTGAGATCTTCTTCAATTTCTTTCTTCAGAGACTTGAAGTTCTTATCATAGAGGTCTTTCACTTCCTTAATTAGATTCACACCAAGGTATTTTATATTGTTTGTGACTATTGTGAAGGGTGTTGTTTCCCTAATTTCTTTCTCAGCCCGTTTATCCTTTGTGTAGAGAAAGGAAGGCTATTGATTTGTTTGAGTTAATTTTATATCTAGCTACTGCACGGAAGCTGTTTATCAGGTTTAGAAGTTTTCTGGTGGAATTTTTAGGGTCCCTTATATATACTATCATACCATCTGCAAATAGTGATATCTTGACTTCTTCCTTTCCCATTTGTATCCCCTTGATCTTCTTTTGTTGTCAAATTGCTCTGGCTAGGACTTCAAGTACTATATTGAATAGGTAGGGAGAATGTGGACAGCCTTGTCTAGTCCCAGATTTTAGTGGGATTGCTTCGAGTTTCTCTCCATTTAGTTTGATGTTAGCTTCTAGTTTGCTATAGATTGCGTTTATTATGTTTAGGTATGGGTCTTGAATTCCTGATCTTTCCAAGACTTTTATCATGAATGGGTGTTGGATTTTGTCAAATGCTTTCTCAGCATCTAAGGAGATGATCATGTGGATTTTGTCTTTGAATTTGTTTATATAGTGAATTATGTTGATGGATTTTTGTATATTAAACCATCCCTGCATCCTTGGGATAAAGCCTACTTGGTCATGATGGATGATCATTTTGATGTGTTCTTGGATTTGGTTTGTGAGGATTTTATTGAGTATTTTTGCATCGATATCCATGAGAGAAATTGGTCTGAAGTTCTCGTTCTTTGTTGGATCTTTGTGTGGTTTAGGTATCAGAGTAATTGTGACTTCATAGAATGAATTGGGCAGAGTACCTTCTGTTTCTATTTTGTGGAATAGTTTGAAGAGTGTTGGAATTAGGTCTTCTTTGAAGGCCTGATAGAACTCTACACTAAACCTGTCTGGTCCTGGGCTTTTTTTTTGTTTGTTTGGGAGACTATTGGTGACTGCTTCTATTTCTTTAGAGGAAATGGGACGGTTTAGATCATTAATCTGATCCTGATTTAACTTTGGTACCTGGTGTCTGTCTAGGAAGTTGTCCATTTCATCCAAGGTTTTTCAGTTTTGTTGAGTATAACCTTTTGTAGTAGGATCTGATGATGTTTTGGATTTCCTCAGGTTCCGTTGTTATGTCTCCTTTTTCATTTTTGATTTTGTTAATTAGAATACTGTCCCTGTGCCCTCTAGTTAGTCTGGCTAAGGGTTTATCTATCTTGTTGATTTTCTTAAAGAACCAGCTCCTGGTTTGGTTGATTCTTTGAATAGTTCCTTTTGTTTCCACTTGGTTGATTTCAGCCCTGAGTTTGATTATTTCCTGCTGTCTACTCCTCTTTGGTGAATTTGCTTCCTTTAGTTCTAGACCTTCTAAGTGTGCTGTCAGGCTGTTAGTGTATGTTCTCTCTAGTTTCTTTTTGGAGGCTCTCAGGGCTATACGTTTTCCTCTTAGGAATGCCTTCATTGTGTCCCATAAGTTTGGGTATGTTGTGGCTTCATTTTCATTAAACTCTAAAAAGTCTTTAATTTCTTTCTTTATTTCTTCCTTGACCAAGGTATCATTGAGTAGAGTGTTGTTCAGTTTCCACATGAATGCTGGATTTCTATTATTAATGTTGTTATTGAAGATCAGCCTTAGTGCATGGTGATCTGATAGGATGCATGGGATAATTTCAATATTTTTGTATCTGTTGAGGCCTGTTTTGTGACAGATTATATGGTCAATTTTGGAGAAGGTACCATGAGGTGCTGAGAAGGTGTATCCTTTTGTTTTAGGATAAAATGTTCTGTAGATATCTGTTAAATCCATTTGTTTCATAATTTCTGTTAGTATCCATGTGTCTCTGTTTAGTTTCTGTTTCTAGGATCTGTCCAATGGTGAGAGTGGGGTGTTGAAGTCTCCCACTATTATTGTGTGAGGTGCAATATGTGCTTTGAACTTTAGTAAAGTTTCTTTAATGAATGTCGCTACTCTTGCATTTGGATCATAGATATTCAGAATTGAGAGTTCATCTTGGTAGATTTTACTTTTGATGAGTATGAAGTGCCCCTCCCTGTCTTTTTTGATAACTTTGGGTTAAATGTCAATTTTATTCGATATTAGAATGGCTACTCCAGCTTGTTTCTTAGGACTGTTTGCTTGGAAAATTGTTTTCCAGACTTTCACTCTGAGGTAGTGTCTGTCTTTTTTCCTAAGGTGGGTTTCCTGTAAGCAGCAAAATGTTGGGTCCTGTTTGTGTAGCCCGTCTGTTAGTCTATGTCTTTTTATTGGGGAATTGAGTCCATTGATGTTAAGAGAAATTAAAGAAAAGTAATTGTTGCTTCCTGTTATTTTTGTTGTTAAAGTTAGGATTCTGTTCTTGTGGCTGTCTTCTTTTAGGATTGTTGAAGGATTACTTTCTTGCTTTTTCTAGGGTGTAGTTTCTATCCTTGTGTTGGTGTTTTCCCGTTATTATCCTTTAAAGGGCTGGATTCGTGGAAAGGTATTGGGTGAACTTGGTTTTGTTATGGAACACTTTGTTTTTTCCATCTATGGTAATTGAGAGTTTTGCTGGACTGGCATTTGTGTTCTTTTGGGGTCTGTATAACATCTGTCCAGGATCCTCTAGCTTTCATAGTCTCTGGTGAGAAGTCTGGTGTAATTCTAATAGGTCTTTCTTTATATGTTACTTGACCTTTTTCCCTTACTGCTTTTAATATTCTGTCTTTATTTAGTGCATTTGTTGTTCTGATTATTATGTGATGGGAGGAATTTATTTTCAGGTCCAGTCTATTTGGAGTTCTGTAGGCTTCTTGTATGTTCATGGGCATCTCTTTCTTAGGTTAGGGAAGTTTTCTTCTATAATTTTGTTGAAGATATTTACTGGCCCTTTAAGTTGGGAATCATGAAATATGATTTTGAATCCAAATTGTGCTTTTTAGGTGTGTTGGGGTATTCAGGATTGGCTGAGGTGGGGGTGCTGGGTTCTGATGATGCTGAGCAGTCTTGGTTTCTGTTGGTGAGATTCTTATGTTTGCCTTTCGCCATTTGGTAATTCCTGGAATTAGTTGTCATAGTTATCTCTGGCTGGAGCCTGTTCATTCTGTTAGCCTCTGTCAGCTGTCCTGGGAGTCCAGCTCTCTTCTGAGTCTCAGTGGTCAGAGTACTCTCTTCAAGCAAGCTCTCCTCTTGCAGGGAAGGTGCACAGAGGTCTGGCATTCAGACTTGCCTCCTGGTTGAAGATGAAGGTCCGGATGTCTGCTGCCAGAAATGGGGGTCTGTCCCAGAAGCCGTGTGCTTCTGCCTGTCCCAGAAGCTGTGTCACTTCTGCAGTCTGCTGCTCGCCTTCTGCAGTCTGTGAGCTGATCTGTGCACACTGGTCTCAGATGGACCCAGGAGACAAGATGGTTGCTAAGTTTTAACCGGAAACAAGGCCATGGAGTTAGGCCAAGAACCTTTTGTGAACTAGATACAAATTACTCCGTGTATACCAACTATTGCATCTCCTGACACTACTGTCATGAAATAAAACATGGAGGGCAAACTGGTCTGTCAGCATTGAAAGGTCATGACACCAGCCCAACGAGAGAGGAATACAAATCAAACCAGGACAGTCAGGCAAGGAAAAGTCACACAGGCATCACGCTAAGTCCGGATTGAATCGGGAAACATCAATGGGGTAAAAATGGGGCGAAAATGGGGCCTGGTAGGCATAACAGTCCCTAGTGAGTAGATTAGGGAAACTTCCAGGATCTGAGGGGGAACCAAACAGCCTGGTGAGAAATGAGAATGCTTGCAGGTAACCTGGCAAGGTGTTGGAGGGGAGGGGCCAGGGCAGCCTGGCGGGGAGGGCAGGAAACAGTGATAAGCTGTCAGGACCACTATACACTGCCTCGTCTGCTGAATGGAAGGTGTTTTTAGGTGACAAGACAGCAGCCAACACTCAGCAAAGTTTTCCAAGCCCACAGAAGCAAATCCGGCAAAGGGGCCAGGTCAGGAAGATGCTCCAATGGCCAGACGTTGGCTAACTTTCATGCCTAAAAAGAAAGTACACACTATGGCCGCCGTGTACCTTACCATCAGTGGGGAAAAGCTTGGATACAGACCTGCACCTAGTCAAGAGGTTTTCCTCTCCTCATAGAGAATCTGGGATGGCACTAGCAGACCTAGGGCTTCCAGGGCAGGAGTTACAGGAGGGGACAAGATCAGGGGACAGCTTTGCTCCTTTAGTCCTCAAGAGAGGCCTCCTAAATTCCCTATTTTGCAATTAGTAATTTCAATCCAAGGTAAAATCTAGTATTAATAGACTCAATACTACCTAGAAACTTGTTAGAAATGCTTACTGTAGGAGTGGAGCCCAGGGGTCTGTGTTTAATCAGGATTCTTTGATGGTGAAATACCATGGGCTACATCACTGTGTCAGTGACCTGGATATCACATGCTTCTGAGGAACAATGAATTGGAATGTATTAGCTGCTTCTCTGTCACTGTGAATTTCTTATAGAAACACCATGCAATTTATAGAAGAGCTTGTCTGAGGCTTTCAGTTCTGGGGAGTTAGGTCCATAATGGTAGAGACACCAGGCACCAGACATCACATCTGGAGCTGGAACCTGAGTGCTGACCTCTCACAGCGTGAACCACAAACAAGAAGCAGAGAGCAAGCCGGGGGTGGTGGCGCACGCCTTTAATCCCAGCACTCGGGAGGCAGAGGCAGGCAGATTTCTGAGTTCAAGGCCAGCCTGGTCTACAAAGTGAGTTCCAGGACAGCCAGGGTTATACAGAGAAACCCTGTCTCGAACCCCCCCCCCAAAAAAAGAAGCAGAGAGTGCACATTGAATACCAAGAACTTGCTTCATGATTCAGGCTGGTCTCAAACGCTACCTGCCTTTGCTTCCCAAGTGCAGACATTGACTCTTGCATTTTAGAATCCCAGAGCTCCACCAGAGGCATACTTCCTCCATCAAGACCCCACCATCAAAACCTATCCCCAAACAGAATCATTATCTGGAGACCAAGTATTCATGTGGCTGAGAATATAAGGAAAAATTCATTCAAAACACCACATGGGGCATCAGTAAGAACCAATACAGGCACCAGGGTCAGAAAACAGCCAGTCTTCCCCTTGGAGGCTCTCCGGAGACTTGCCATTGAGAATGGGATGCAAAGGGTGAACCTGAAGTCAACAAGGAAACAGCTCCTACCATCTTAGCAGCTCCATCTTGCACACTTCCCGCAGGGCAGCAACCCTGCCTGTACCTTGCTTGAGCAGCACAGTAGATCTAACCCTGGTCGTAGGGTCACAGGAAAGTGGAGGGGACGGTGTGCATGTTGGTGTCCCACTCCTTGTCTGCCATGTGATACCACAGGCACAGGAGAAATGCCCACACTCACCCCCGCCACCTGTGGCGGGCAAGTGAGCTGTCCCTGAGGGCATGAGAGTGGGAGAGCTGGCTCTACCCCTTGCCTGGTCACACCAGGAGAGCTGACCCCGGTGGCACAGGTACGGGAGATCTGGAGGCCTGACCAAGTCATCTCCTACCCAGGCCCAGATCTACCCAGGCCCAGATCCAGATCTTAGAGCTGGCCCACCCCGACATTAACCCATCGATGAACTGCTGGAGTGCGTGAAGGGACAGATTCTGCAGATCCAAAGGTGCGGGATCTCCATGACGCAGGGAAGCAACAGGCTATCTAAGGGGAGTGCCAGTGAGGATCCAGTACTGATAGTCTAGCAGAAGCCATGACCCATTGTAAGAAAACTGTTTGGACAAGAGGGTGTCCTGTGTAACACACCATGGCACACTGCAGCTTCCATGCTGAGGTTTTGGTTTCATGATTTTCTTTGGTTTTTATTTTCATTTATTTATTTTTGTTTGTTTTCTTTTGGGAGAGGTCGCAAGGGGGGATAAGAGGGCATGGGACATGAGTGGGATTTGGGTGCATGATATGAAGCTCACAAAGAATCAACAAATGTTAAGAAGAAGAAGAGGAGGAGGAGGAGGAAGAGGAAGAGGAAGAGGAAGAGGAGAAAGACATAGCAAAGAAGCAGATTGTGAGGGCTCCAAATTGAAGAACCAAGGCCTAAAGGATATAAAGCCATTGGTCATTGTTCAGCCTGAGTGATTCTTTGTTACCATAACATCAGACTCATCAAATGGAACCCAGTATGGAAGAGGATGGAGGTAGTGTGACAGCTACTGAGAAATCTCACAGTGGGGGAACAGAGGAGGCAAATACCAAAGCTGGCATTTTCAAATTTATAGCAAAAGTAACAAGAACATAATTAATAAAACAGTTAAAACTCCCCCAAGGGGAATATTTTATAAAACATAATTCTGACTAATATCCTGGGAAAACAAACATTAGGTCACTGATATGTCGTGTATATAGTCAAATTTTGAACTGTCTTTTTCAAGGCTTCTGTATTAATGACAAGTCTTCTTCCACGTTAGAATGAATTTCAGTTCAGCATCTACAGCTTCTGTAGAGTCCTACAAATGACCTCTACTCCACATGTCACTCTTTCTCAAGTGTGGTGGTTTTTGGTGATCTCACCACCAAGGGAATGGCTCTCATTCCTGTCCAAAGACCCTAGAAACAACCAGGATAGCAAAGAATAAACACAGTTAGTTATCAGCAGTAGACCATCAAAACAAAAACACTAAGAGCCATTCACAGCCAGGCATGGTAGCAAACACCTTTAACCCCAGCACTAGGGAGGCAGAGGCAGTCAGATCTCTGGGAATTCAAGATCAACCTGGTCTACATAGCAAGTTTCAGCACAGCCGGAGCTATGGAATAGCAAGGCCCTGTCTCAAGTTTAGAAGAAGAAAAAAATGGTATTCATTCTGTAGCTACTCAAAATGACTTAAAAGATAAAGTAGACAGAAGATGAGAAAAGTCACAGCTGTAGTGATGGGAGCCATCTACTGCATAGAACAGAAGAGATAGTCTTTCTGGGCATCGTGCATGCCTCTCCTGAGCCCCTCAGTGAGGTTCTGGCTTAGGTGACTGAGCAGGTGGCAGCAAACCTAATGAATTCACTTCCACAAAAGCCCAAGATTACATTATAGTCCCCTAAATTGGTCACCAAATGAGATTGGCTCTAGGTAAAAAAATAATAAAAAACAAGTCCTCCTGCTATCTTTAGCTCTCATTAAGAGAGTCAACAAAGATAACAAAGGGTTCTGCTGACAGTATCCCAGCACGCTCTGACAAGTGCCCACTTTTATGCCTGTGGCCCACAGAGATAACTGCTCTTGGGACCAGTACCGAGTCTTCCTGCCCTGGCAAGGTTCTCTCAACTACAAAGCACATGGACACACAAATCCAAAATGTTAGGAGCAAAGCAGACTTCTCTTGTTCTTCCACAGGCAGCCAGTGTGAGAATTACCCTGAATTTGTTTTAATAAAACAATGTGGTAAGGCACCCAGACCTGGAAATGTCCATTATGAAGGAGGAAATCTTAACTCTCAGGTTACCAGCAGCAAAAGACATGGCCACTATGCAACTCCCCATGGAAAGGCATGGGATGGGTCAGGAGGAGGGAAAGCCCAGGGTCAAAAGCAAAGCAAAGCAAAGCAAAGCAAAGCAAAGCAAAGCAAAGCAAAGCAAAGCAAAGCAAAGCCTTTAGTAGAAGCAAAGGTCAGGCAGAATAAAGCAGTTTAAGAGTGACTTCAGCAGGCCAAGCCACTAGCACCCAGCCTTTCAGTGCTCCAGTACTGGGCAGGAGGGTATTTGGCTTGATATGGGAGAGTTGGATAGAAGCAGCAGCTGGGGATACAGGCTTCAGATCAGCTAGCTGGGCTATGTGGAAAGGTATGTTGTTCAATAGCTAGCCCTGGGAGGGTCAGTCCCTCCAGGAGGCCATCAGATGTCAAA
This sequence comes from Mus minutoides, assembly GCA_902729485.2. Taxonomy (NCBI): domain Eukaryota; kingdom Metazoa; phylum Chordata; class Mammalia; order Rodentia; family Muridae; genus Mus; species Mus minutoides. The sequence continues at coordinate 1,552,320 of LR749773.1, forward strand.
GCATATCCGATTCACAAAAAGAATGCTTGTTTAGTACATATCTGATCTCCTGCCCTGCTGTTCTCTCTGTGTCTCTGCCTGTCTGCCTGTCTGCCTCTCTCTCTCTCTGTCTCTCTCTCTGTTTCTCTCTCTCTCTCTCTCTCTCTCTCTCTCTCTCTCTCTCTCTCTCTCTCTCTCTCTCGTGTGTGCACCCCCCCCCACAATCTATTATTGATCTCAGTTTTTTTCTACTTCCTTTGGTTTTTGTTTGTTTGTTTGTTTTTCTTTTCAGATACAGTCTCACTGTGTAACTCAGGCTAGAGGCAAATCCAGGATCCATCTGCCTTGATCTAGAATGCTGTGATCACAGATGTGTGATCTAGAATGCTGTGATCACAGACGTGTGACACTGTGTCTGAATGCTGTGATCACAGATGTGTGACACTGTGTCTTGCCTACTGTGTTGAATGAAAATGAGGACAAGACTGCTCCAAGGTATGGTTGAGAAGATGGGCTTTTGGCTTTTTGTTTTGTTTGTTTGTTTCTAGATATGAGGGAATGTACAGCCAGAGGCACCTGAAAAGGTCCACACTGAATCAGGCCACTGAGAGAAGAGGTAAGTCTGTAAGAGAGGATGAGAAGAGAGGAGAAGAGAGGGGATGAGGGGAGGGGAGGGGAGGAGAGATGAGGGGAGGGGAGGAGAAGAGGGGAGAGGAGGGGAGGGGAGGGAAGGAGAGGAGAGGAAGAGGAAGAGGAAGAGGAAGAGGAAGAGGAAGAGGAAGAGGAAGAGGAAGAGGAAGAGGAGAGAGGACAAGTAGATGAAGAAAGAAGTCATGAAGAAAGCCAAGAGCAAGCCAGCCAGGAGCCAAGAGCAGAGTGTAAGGGTCCATGATTCACTGAAGAATGATACCCCAGATTCAAATTATATGCAAAAGCAGAAAGTGTTTTATTCTGCAAAAGTCCAACATGCTGGGGTCTCTCATCTACAAAGATGAAGGTGCCCAGGTGAGCTTGCAGACACAATTTATAGCACATTACACATTACGAGAATGCCAGGAGAGGTAGGTGACCATAAACTTTATTAGTTAGCTCTATCTCTACGGACATTCCAGAACCATTGCTGGGGGGCTGGAAACTTTTGCTAGGGAAGCCTGGAAACTGTTGCTGACTCTACCCTTGTCTCAGGTCAGCTGGCAGGGTAGCAGGCAGATTCTGATTGGCTGCCTGAGGCTTGGGGTTTTTCCCGTAATTGACTTGCCTGGACTTGTCCAGTTCTGGGAAACAAATTTAAGCCAAATCTTCTGACCTGATAGTTTGAGGCCTGTCATGGAGTCAGCCTCAGTCCTCTCAAAAAGACCAAGAGGCCAAGAGAACATTTGTATAGGAATCGGAAGCAGGAGAAAGGAAAGCCCAACCATGGGTCTGGAGAGCTTAGAGTAGGGGGTGGGGAGAGAAGTGTTGGGAGGAACTGACTATCCAGTCTTTTTATCAATGACAAGGGCTGACTTAATCTCTTGTATAACTGTTTCTTAGCTGAAGTTCGGTCATCACTCTCCGAAGGCCCAGGAAAGCTAGAAGATTGGTGGAAGCATGGGTAGAGAGAGGAGCGTGCGGGCTGGGGAACATTTGTTTTGCTCACGGCCCAGCTTCCGCAGGACCACGTGGGTGAGGCTAGTGAAGAGCATGCCTCTTTGCAGCAGTCTAGGATACAGGTTCCAAAGGAACACTGAGGCTGGTGCATCACAGGCAGATTTGGGGCAGTTTGCTGTTGATTGGAAATCTGCTAGGTCAGACAGACTTGGAACAGAAATTCAAGTTAAGGAATTAAGGGGGAAATTCATTCACTTGGGTGTACATTTGAACTTCCAGGTCCCTGAAGCTTACAATATATATATTTTTAAGTTTACCAAAAAAAAAGAGATTAACTATATTTGCATCACCACTGTTTGTAATCTGTACTGAAGTCCACATTCCAACAAAAACAATAGACTCACACATTTGAATTATAGCAAACTCTTGCAGACAAGGAGTGAGTCACACGTACTCAGGTGACTTCTTGTGAACCAATCCCCTAATGAATAAAGGAGCCAATCACTGGGCCAGTAGGAGGGACTTCTGAGTAGGAAAGGAAGAGAGGAAGCAGGGGAGAATTAGGTCCTTTTGGATAGGACATTCGAAGACAAGATGTAATTACAAGTGTCTTCCTGTTACAATGGGGGATCCATCAAGATTCACCACTGGAGGATTTAGATTTAAAAAGGCTTACAAGTTAGGATTTTAGTTGTTGTGCCCAGCGATTGAGTTACGATTGTTTTCGAACTAAGTCTGTGCAGTGTTTACTGGGTTTAAGAGAGAAAGGTAGGCAGCAAAGCTTGGGTTTGCCAGATGTGCACCACAAAGGCCATGGGGATTTGAGGCATAAGACTTGTGTGGTGACGACCTGCCAGTGGGAACCTAGTGAGTGAGCTGGGTGGAGAGATTTTGGAGTTCCTAGTCAGATTCTCCACGAGACAAAAACAGGTCGGCCTTTGCCCACCAGTGCATGGCGGTAGCACAGGAACTTGTTTGTCCTTTTTAAAATATTTCCCACAACAATCTGGAGACCTAGTAAGTTCAGAAAGGTGAGGCCTTGCTGGGTACAGGTGGCCCAGCACTCAGGAAGTAGAGGCAGGAGGATCTCTATTAGTTCAAGGCCAACCTGATCTACAGAGTAAGTTCCAGAACAGCCAAGGCTACACAAAGAAACCCTGTCTTGAAAAACAAAACAAAACAAAACAAAACAAAACACAAAAGAAGGAAAGAGAGAGGGTGGGGAGGTAGGAACATAGAAAAGTGAGGCCTGGTTTTACACATGAAATAAACCAACCAGGCAGCTGCAGCCTTCGGGGAAAGAGCTGGTTTGCCTGCTACTGTTAAACTGATAAAGATAAAATTAGCTGTCAACACCATCAGAGATCTGAGAAAGATAAATTATGGCAGGAAGTGCAATCCAAATGGCCAATGTATCAATTAAAATGACAGAGACCTACCACTAACGAGATGATTACCCTATGCTTCCACGGTCTCGATGGCTTTGTTGGGGGGCAAAGGTCTTTAGCTACTACACAGGACAGCATTACACCTTTTGCTGCTGCACAGAACAGCATAGGCCTTCGGCTGCTAGTCCCAGAAGATCCAAGAGAATTTTCCTGTGGAGGAGAAAGCTGGGGAAACTGGCCACCTTGATGAGGCAGTCAACCCTACAGTGTTCACAGCATTGGACAAGCAGGGCCCTGGTGCTGGGTGAGGCGTGGGACAGCTCTTCTCAGTGGTTAGCGCTGCCATAATCCAGGTGGAGATGTCTGTGCCCCATGGTCTTCTTTGGAGATCTTAGGGTTGCCTCTAGGAGCTAGTTTTTGTTTATCACAGGAAACCCTTTTTGTTTTAATTAAACATTTTAAACACCATATTCAGCAGAAGAATTCAAGAACTATTACATATCAAGCATACCTTATTTTAAACAACACGTACATGCATTTAGTTACCTGCTTTAGACTCAACCTTGAACTATATACATAGGAAGCTAAACAAAGCTTGTCACTGTAAATACACTGCATTTGAACATAGATGACTAGGAATAAGTTCTGCTTGTCACTGTAAATAAGTTGCGTTGGAACTTAGCATGGCTATGAATAAGTTCTGAGCACGTTAAAGAATTTGGTCATTTATGAAGTGACGGAGCATTGACCTGCATGTCTTAATTATTTTTTTTAAATTTTTCCCCCTCCCGCACCCCGTCCTAATTATTTTTAACAGTTTACAAGTTAGTAGTTTTTATAAAATTAAGATTTAAATTTTATAAAGTTAATTAATGTTAAGTTTGAGCCTTAATAATTTGAGTTGAAGATTTCATTGACGATATTTTGGCATCAAAATGAAACTTTAAACCATAAATACAGTCTGTAGAGAAACTGTACATTTAACCATTTATAGTGCACCATTATAGACTGTCACACTCTTGTAAGGCTTGGTTTATCCAAATATCCAAAGCTTAATAAAGTTAATAAAGACAAAGAGGGTAGACATTTATCTTCAAGTCAGTAGCTGCTGAGTAGACCTTTGGAATTTATCTGGAAATTTATCTTTTAGAATTTATCTGGTGTTGAATACAGCTCACAAAAACGTAAGTAGTTAGATATATACCTCTAAGTTGGCATCTAAGTTTATCTTTATGAACTTTTCATAACATGAAAATCCATCCTAATCCAATATATTTGGAGACCTGCTGTTGCCTCCTTAATCTAAAAAGAAGATACAATGATACACAGAGGGCTAAGACATTCTATAATTATCTCTTTAGTTAGCTTATACCACATGGTCACCTTAACCAAGATTGTGGTGAAGTTACATGGTATGCACTCTCTAACCTTTGTAAAAATGGCTGCCAGCCACACTCTTGCCTCCATCGTGATGAGGTCATCAGCCAAGGTGGAGGAAAGCCACATGGTTGCTATTTATAAATATAAATTTTCCTAAACAAGAATTGAATTTAAGTTTTTTTTTAAGCTTAAGTTAAATCACATAAGATTCAACCTTTTGCTACAAGTATTAAGCTAAATTTTTATTATAGATTTTACAGATTCTTTAACCACACTTAATGAATTTACAAATCCCCAAATAAAAAAAGTATCTATATACTAGTCTTAAAAGATTTCTTGAGAGCAGAATGTAGAGAAATCTTAGAGATAAAAGATTTAGAAGAGTGGAAAATAGGGAGTTTGGAAGTTGTAGAGCAGATAAAACTTAGATAAAAAGAGGTTTGGGGATCATTTATTCATGCGGTGGCAGTAATGTTACGACTTGGGAGACCAGTGTGCCAATTTTGGGTCGTTGCCTGAGCTGTACTGAGACCAAGCTCTTTGCAGTAAGATTTCAAGTCTTTAATAAAAATCCTGTGAGTCCAAGGAGGAAACTGATTTTAAGGCAAAAAGGAGAAAGGGTCGCAAACCCGAATTCCTCTGGAAGGAGAGTTCCTATAAGGTCCAAGAGGGAGCTGAACGTCAGAGAGTGGGGTTACAGTGAAGAATTCCACCTATGGAAGGATTCCAGTACCATAGAGGCCCAGAAGAGCATAGAGAACATGCAGACCATAGCACGAAACTTGGGGATGGGAAGGAGCGGGGTGAGGAACCATGTGGGACAAGGGTCACAATTTATAGGCCCAGGAGGGTGGGAGCGTGTAGCCAATAGAGGAAGAGGAGTAACTATCTTAATGAAGAGGTGCCCGGGAAGAGTAGCAGGCTCCAGGAGCCAGAGAGATAGAGAAGACATATACAGAGTAAAAGAAGAGACACTACGGGTTAGAGCAGGTGGAGGGAGGAAGCGGCTGAAAGAGGCAGATGCCAGAATTTAGAGATTCAGAAGCTAGGAGAAGAGAAGTCGGGGGGGCCCCAGGCTGGAGAGGTTTAAGGTAGGGGGTGGAGCGAGAAATGCTGGGAGGAGCCACTGGTGAGTAGAAACCATATGTGGAAGTTGGAATTCGGATCTTTTCTGGTGGAAGGGACAGGCAATTCTGTAAGGTGCTTTCATTGTGCAGAAAAGTTTACAGTTATGAGTGGAAATAACCAAAAATACTGTCTAGTACTCCGTGCTGCTAAGTGGTCATGTTTGGTAGCTTAGGGTATCAAATGCATTTTCAGCTTCTGCCAGTTTCAACTTATAGTGGGTTATCAGTGTGTAACTTCTGCTGCGACCAGACCTGTGTACTCAGACTGATCTGCATATACTTCACCAAGCTGTGCCAATTTCTGCAGAATCCCCTTTAGAGATCCTTGGGCCATAGGATCCAGGCCAAGCCGTTGGAGGCAGCTGACTATTCTTGCCAAGTGTCACCGTTCTGCCCACCAGCACTCTACTTCTCAGCTCACCCTCAAATGTCCCCATCCTAGCATGTTTTAGAGACAGAAAACTTGCCCTGCGGCTTATCAGCCCTGTGACTGGAGGCAATCCATGTCACCTCTCTGTGCCTCAGTTTTCATCTGTAAAATGAGAATAACTATAGCAACTTTTCGGGGCAATTATGAGGGTGGAAAGAGGAATCACCTAGAAAAAGTGTCGACAGGCCTGTGTCAGTGAGTATGACCATGGCTACAATTTTGCAGAGTGGCTCATTCTTGAGTTGGGCATTCACACTAATCCTTCCTGCCCTACTAAAGAAGGATTCCTCGATTTCCCTCTCTATCAACCTCCTCCAGACTGGTGCTTCAGGGCTCCGATCAAAATCTCACTTCCCGAAGCTCTGCAGCCCGGTCTCCTCTGTAACCCTTCTTTACCCCACTTAGGCTCCACAGCCTCCGGCTGCTGAGAGAGCAATGACTCCCACAGACAGCTGCTCATCCACAGCTGCAGGCAGGGCCACATGACTACTGCTGCAGGGGACCCCTGGCTGTGCTCAGGCAGAGCTGTCCAAGTAAACATGTGCTTCAAATGCATGCACCTGGGGTCCTTGCAGCCCCCTACTTCCTGGTGTGCTAGCATCCCGGTCCATTTGCTGAAGTCACAAGGCTAGCCCCATTGGCCCATGAAACCCCACTCCAGCCAGACACTTCTTGAGGTTGTGCTGTGCCCAGATCAGCATCTAATCACGTTTCCATCACAACACAGTGAGAAACGTGTGACTGGCCCTTAGCAACCGACTCTCCAGAAAGCTAGCCCTATAGAGAGCTTATTAAGTTAGCCGAGCACACGTGAGGCACAAGCTAAAAACAGACGTGTGCTGCCTGGAACCTCATGCGGCACATGGCCGAGCTGGAAAGGAAAGGGATAGGGCTTCGCTGGCAAATGAGGGCAGAGAAACGAGGAGATGCTGCCGGGCGTGCAGGCCCAGGTTCTGAGATCACTAAGCTATCTCGGGGCTAAAGACCCTGCTCTGAGGAGGTTATAGGCCCCTCCCCTAACTCAGCTGAGACTGTCAACCAGCTGCTCTCAGGTCCCCATACTGGAAAGCCCTCCATGACCCCCCACAGCTCCTTTGTGTCATTTAGGACCCAAGAAAAAAATCTACCTGGAACTGCCTGTGAAGAGAGGTTGGCAAGGAAGAATTAAAATTTAATACTTTTTTTTCCCAGCAAGCTCAGGCCCTACCATGATGCAAATGTATTCTTGTCAGATGAGGCTAGTCAGGCGGGTCATCCCCTGTGCTCAAACGGTTGGGGCAGGATTATTGTGAGTTCAGGGCTAACCTGAGCTACAGAGTAAAAACCTTGTCTCAAAAGGGATGGGGTAATGGAGTTGTAGCTCAGTTAATGGAGTGTTTGCCTAGCATGCATGAAGCCCTGGGTTCAATTCCCAGCACTGCATAAACTGGACATGGTAGGGAACATCTGTAATCCTGAACTCAGAAACTCAAAGCAGAAGACTCAGAAGCTCAAGGTCGGTTCTTGGCTACATAGCTAGATGAAAGTCAGCCTGGTAAACGTGAGGCCCAATCAGAAAAAGAAAACAGTTCTGGGGGCTGAAGAAATGGCTCTGTGGTTAAGAGCACTTGCTGTTCTCCAAGAGATTTTTTTTTTTTTTTTGGTTTTTTTTCGACACAGGGTTTCTTTGTATAGCCCTGGCTGTCCTGGAACTCACTTTGTAGACCAGGCTGGCCTTGAACTCAGAAATCCGCCTGCCTCTGCCTCCCGAGTGCTGGGATTAAAGGCGTGTGCCACCACGCCCAGCTTCTCCAAGAGAATTTAAAAACATATCAGCTCACAGCTCACTGCAACTCCAGTTCCAGGGAATCTGACACCCTCTTCTGGTCACCACCAGCACTGCATATTTGTGGAGCAGGTACAGGCATGCATACATGAATTGAAAGACGCACAATGTGAGGACTCCCCCACGTTCTGACTCAGGAGAGGCAACACCCCAAATCACTCACAAAAAACGGTCTTGATGCAAACAGCAAGAAGATTTTTATTTCAAGAGCGCTCTTGGGCCCACAGTCATGCACCCCACAGAGATAGAGGACCATAGCACCCCAGTAGCTGGGAGAGGTGTATTTAAGGGAAGAAACCACAAAGAAAGGGGAGGATAAGACCACAAAGAATGGGGAAGCTGAGTAAACATCATAAGAATGGGGATGATGAGTTACAGCTCGTCTCTGACAGAGGGGTTACAGGCTATCTTTGGCAAACATTCCTGGTCCCTTACACATTGAGTCAGGTGCCTGGGTGGGTCACCCAGTGGTCATCGGCTTCTCAGGCTGAAGGTGAGAGAACAAAGAACTTCATGCTGGCTTTGCTTCTAGGGATTGGGAACCATATTGAATTGGGGTCTTGCAGCATAAATAAAAAATGAGTACCTCCGAATGTCCTAAGTAGTGAACTGGACACACCCCTCTATGACCTCTCTTCTGGTGAAATACAGTTGAGCATTTGCGCCTCAGACAGGGGGCCTGATGGTGGTTAGGAAGATGAGCAGACTGCAGAGTCTTGCAGCCCTCTCTTCATTCTGCTGCACACATCTGTGCCCACTGCAGCTGGTGAAGACCTAAACATGTCATCTGGCGGCAATGACTTCAGTGCAGTACACCAAATGCTCTAATGGAAGCAAGCAAAGCTGTTGGGGGGGGTGTGTTGGGGTGTGTATCTTGTGTGCTGTGTATTAGATGCTGAGTTCTGGGCCCCAAGATCAGGTTGCAGTCTGGACATGGGCATTGTATTGACGAATGTGTTATAAAGAATGCTCTGCAATAATCTCTGATTGGGTAATAAAAGGATAGAAGCTGTGACTGGTCAGGGGAGAGAGGAAGGTGGGACTTGAGATGGAGTAGGAGGTCTCCGGTAAGAACTACGAGGAGAGAGGAGAGAGAAGGAAGTCTCCATGAGGCAGGATAGATCATGAGCACATGGCCAAGAGAAAAATCACCTTGAGGACACACCTGGAACAGAGCCCGATGCAGATGGTGAGTAATAGGGCATGTATCTGATTATTGACAATCTAGCATCATTAAAATAGCTCAGAATCTGCCCAGCACAGTGGCAAAAGCTTGTAAACAAAATACCAGGTTTCTGTGTCTCTTATTTGGGAGCTAAATGGGATAGAGTGTAGCAGAAACCCCCCATAAAATCCATTCAATACAAAGCCTTCTGGACTCAGAAGGAAGGAGGGATGCCCCAGACAGGAAACTGGAGATGGCTGCATGGAAGACTCTGCATTTATCCTGGACCTGGCCTCCCGATTCCCAGCACCTGCAGGCTTGTCCTCCTCAGAGCCCAGCTGACTCTATCAAGCTCTAGAGAAGTGGCCAAAAGGAATGCATTCTAAAGCCTGGATTATGGCCTGCTCCTGGGTACCCTGAGCAGCCTCAAATGATGCTGCTTTTTCTGCTGCTGGGAAACCAACTGGACGCTGCCTAAGGGATTCTGGCTTTGGAAACAGACATCAGAGACCCTGTGACCTTTCCTGGCCTTCCCTTTCCTTATGAAATCCTGAAGAAGTCTTGGGGGCCAGGGTAAAATAGTTCCTTGTTTCATTTTGGTGCAAAAATAGGCAAGCAGACCATGGCAAATTGTTGGGTCTACAATGACTTAGCATTGCAAGACAACCTTGGCCACCTTTGCCAGAACTCAACTCAAGAGCGGTGAATACCAACCCTCTTCCTGGGAAGTAAGCTAAGCTTTCTGCATTACAGGGAAGCTGACCTAGAAGATGAAGCACGAAGAATTTGTGGCCAATTTCTGTAGATAAAGAGATAGTCTGAGAACAGGAAGGTCAGTGTGCTTAACCCAGGAGTCCTAGCGGGCCACCTGGACAAGAGGAAGTGTTTCGGGAAATTTTAGGAGTGTAGACATTGAAGAAGGTACAGAATTTAAATCTAGATCACCAGATGGAATCTCCAAGTCCTCACCAGCGCTAGCAGATGCCTGTGTGTGCAGCAGACTGAAGAGAAGGCTGCTAAACTTTGAAGTCTGGGCATCTTCAAAACCACCATCTGGCCTCCTGTCCGAGGAGCAAACCCTCAATCATATTTCACTAACGGAGTGGGAAGCTCTCTCTCATGCCTCTTTCTGAGGGCCTACAGTCCAAGACTAGTGAACATGGTGGATAGCTCTGCTAATCAGAGACAGCACTATCATTAGGGACAGAGGAGTCTGTGAGCCCCCAGAAATGAGGAGAAAATATTCTCATAGGCTGTGAAGCACTGTATAAATGTTAGGGGTGGGGTTCCCACTAAAGAAATTGGTGTCTTTTCAAACACTACAGATTGAGCCAGTATTCACAGTTTACGGCCTCCCGGCGGCTAGTATGACCTGCTTCAGTCCCATCTTCCCCAGTGAAAATTATTCTTCTATGGGTTTATTTGAGACACATTTATTGAACAGCCTCCATGTGCTGAGCAATGGACCCAGCTCATCAGAAGGCATGGATGATGCCCTTGAGAAATATTTTCTAAAGGCATCAGTTATACCAGACAGGACAGCAGACAGTGGTGAACTTGTCTGCAGTGACTTTGCAATGCAGGACTATCTTGGTCAACTTCACCAGAAACTATCCTTAACCCTAAACTCTGGCAAGGTGAATTCAGACCCTTTCCCTTGAGGCCATAAGAGGTGAGCTTTCTCCTAGAAGATCTGAAAAGAAACCCAAGGGACATAGCATCCTCTGGGGAGGAACACAGATGGCATATTAATGAATTCTTTAGCAAGGACTGACTCAGCTGTAGCCATCAAACACACATCTGTGTTCTGAAAGGTGGTCTGGATGCAAAAGGTCATAGGCAGCCAAAGGCAAATTGGGATAAGTCCTTATTGTCATGAGCCAGACACTTAGTAGATTAGCATTTTCACCTGCCTTGAAGTGAAAGTCCCAACCTCGGCAGGCCACACAAACGTCAAACATCACTCGGTAACTTCATTTTGCACACTAGCCACTCAGAAACCAAGTTCTGCTTCCACATGTGGAATGGCCTGAGCTCACATCGGTTGCTTTGCAACTTCCCAAAGACCCAGGTCATTCTCTGGTCCCAGGGGTTAAGGAGTCATATTCTAGTTACGTATATTCCGGACCACAGAATGGCCATACATGCCAGCAACTCTGTTCCTTATTTCTCCTGTCCAGATGTCCTAATCCTTCAAAGAAGCCCAGATCTCCTCAGTTCCACAAGCAAGGATAAGAGAGCCAAAAAGAAGGCCAGAAACACCCAGCCTAGCATCACAACTCGCGATGCCCATTGCAGAGCAAAGGAGCTTCATAAAGTATCCTCCGAGAGGCTGAAAATACCAGCGAAACACCACTTAAAACTAATGGTGGAATTAAAATAGAAATTCTTCCTTCTGAGGATTTGGTCCTAAGATCTGTGGCTTCAGCATCTATGGAAATGTGATTCTCAGACCCCCTCATAGACCAGTGGAATCAGGTGTCCTCTTGGGTCAGAGCCTCCAGGTAAAGCCCACACTTGCTGAAGGAGGGTCAGGCAGCACTCAATGGCTAAAACAAATTGAAAAAGCAAGCAATCCTGAAGCAAGAAGCTGAGGAAAGAGTTGAGTTTGACTTCCTGTCTCCCACGCGTGTTTGTAAGTGGCCATTGTTATAGACAGTTAGACCGACAGAGCTCTGGGCTCACTCCTTGACAATGTAAGAGTTACATTTATTTCCTGTGGCTGCCATCATAAATCCTACAGTATGGTGGCTTAAACAACAAGAATTTCTCTTCATACAGCCGGGAAGCCACAAATCTAAGATAAGGTCTCAGCAGGACACCCTCCCTAGGCTTCTCGACTTTCAGATGGCCATATATCATAAAACAATTATATATTATAATAAAAATATATTATGTAATATAAAATTTATTATTAAAATATATTTATAATATATAATAACTATATATACTATACATATGTGCATATATAAACAAACACATGCATTAGTTTTCTTATAACAACACTAATTGGATTGAATAAAATAAGCTATAATTTAAATATAAAACAGCTTTGTTTTAACTTAATCATCTCTCTAAAGATGCTATTTCTAAAATACACTCATTACTTGAAGATAACTTCAGGATATGAACTTTGGGGACCACAGCAAGAATCTTGTCACCTGAACCTCTTTGTCAAAGTTCATCAGTTCTATAAGCCCTGTTCTGGGCATGTGGGTCCAAGCAAGGGAGGCTGATTCACCCTCTTCCCTCATCACCACACATGCTCTCCAGGAGGCAGGTGCTTCTGTCGACCCAATGCATTCTGGGAAGAACAGCCACTGGCAGAGCAGGAAACAGGGAGAAGAGAAAGAAGGTAGGAGAGTAAAGAGAAGAGAGAAAGGTGAAACCACGGTAACACTGGGAAATCAGCAGGAACAGAGACAGCTGAGGAGACTACCCAATCTCGAAAGCCAAATGGGCTGCAGGTCTGAAACCTGACAGAACTATTGAAAGCTGTGTGGTCGTGGCTCAGCCTCTTCCACTCTCGGCATTTCTGTTCATTCATTAGTTCATCTGTTCATCTATTTCACAAACGAATTCTCAGGTCCTACTGCAAGTATTATTTCCTTGTGGGTAAAATGGAGATAGTAAACCCAATTTACAAGCTGTCAGGAAGGCTGTAGATGAGGCCCTAGAATGAAGCCTAGCAGATAGCAATGACTGGGGGCAGGGTGGGGCCGCTGGCATCACTGGAGCCATGGGAACATGGTCTATGCTTGGTCACAGAATTCTGTCTCCAACGTCACAAAAGATGACTGCTACAGAGTTGCTATCTGAGGGAGAACTCAAGGAAGATGAGGGAGAGTAAGAGAGAAAAGAAAGGGAAGCAAGAATGTCACACTGAATGGTCAGCCCCATGATTGCTGTCACCAGAGTGACCCAGTTTCTGTGGAGGCCCTAGAACATAGTGTCCTCTATATCAGACTTTGACCTACATCATTCTTCTCTTCCTCAGCTGGACTGCAGGAGATGGGAGACCTTGATGCTGAGACCTAGAGTCAGCTGGAGAGCCGCCTGGGAAGCATCTTCTCCACACACCTTCTTCTACTTTGGGTTCCCTGTTTCTCATGCCAGGGCCTTCTCATTGCCCATAGGCCACTCTCTCACGCCCTCTCTTGAGACGTTACAAGGTTCATCTCCTTTCTTGTTATTCCCAGAGGTCGAGTCTATGACTTGGCTCACGGATGGCGCCTCAGTATTGTGTGACTCTCTCCTGAGGGTACTTTCCGAGCCTGTGCTTTGAGCCAAAAGCAACAACTGGCTGAGACCTTTACAGAACAGCCAGCTTGGCCTCTCGCCTCCAACAGAAAATCTGGAGTTTCACAAAAAAATCAACAAACAAACAAAAAACCAAACAACAACAACAACAACAACAACAACAAAAACCCAAATATTAAAAACAAGAATAAGTAAGTCCATAAGCAGAGTCTCTATGTGACTGCCTGAACTCCAGTCTCCCTAGAAGACAAGGCTGTTTGGGATGACCTACATTTTTGACTTGGCAGAGACCAGCACAGAAATTCTCCTTTCTGTCTCAGTGACTTCTCAGAACCTTCAGACTTTGCCAGGCATATCCCATTATCACCTCTAATTAGAAAAGAACTAATTTCCTGATACATGGAGCTCTCCAAAGACGCTACCCACATGGCCTGGACCTTCAGAGAAGAATGCTGGAACACCAGTCCACACACAAGACACTAGACCAGCTATAACCCTGCCAACTTCTCTTTCCACACTTTTCCTTTGGTCCATAAATGAAACAAAACGTGTTTCTTGAGGCTGCAGGAACTGGGCCACTCCAGTGACAGGAGTCACTGATCCTTCAGTGTGACATACTGGCCTTTCTCTCTTCTCTCTCCTAGCCTCCCTCATCAGACTGGAGAAATACCTACCAGTGTTTGCTAGGGAAAGTTCTTCATGGTGTTGCTAATATGCTTTTCATATGCCGTTAAGAACTTAGTTTTTAGATCTTTGTCTTGTTGATGATGATGCTGTGGTACTGGGGCTTGAAATGAGGGTCTTGCCAATGTCATGCAAGCACTTGCTCATTAAACCACCTCCAGGCCCAATGTGAACTATTTAAATCCCCCTTCTGACATCTTGTGTTAACTTTCTGTCACTAGAACAAGTTCCTGAGAAATGTGAACATAAAAAGGAAAGGTTTCTCTTGGCTCACAGTTTTGGAGATGTAGGCTCATTGTTATTTAGCCCTGTTATCTTGTCCTGTGGCAAGGCAGAACATGAAGGTTGGGGACACAAAATGAACAAGCTGCTCACCTCATGCTGGCCAGGAAGCAAAGAATTAAAAGGAAGAGAGAGATTTCAAAATGTCACTCAAAGACATGCCCTAAATAATCTACAGCCTCTCCTAAATGATCTATGATATAAGGTCTCCCACCTGGTCCTTTTACAATTTTCAAAGAACCTACTACCATCCTTCTCCTTCTCCCCCGCCCCTCCTCCTCCTCCTTTGAAGACTATTTAAGAACTTTGAAGACTATTTAAGATCCAAATTATAGCACAATCTTTCCAGCAATGCTTGCTCTTGAAAAGTGACAGAGAACTCTGGGATCTCGGGTTAGGGAGGAATTGAGTAAGGGGAATATTTAATTTGGGTGTCAGGGGACATTTTATGTGGTCTGTAATTTACATTAATACATTTTTAGATCATCACTATCTGTTCTAAGGACTGGTTTTAGAAGATCTCTCATCACCCTCTAGACATTCTTACCTAGTGAGTGTACAAGGTTGGGGACTATGCAGCTTTGTGATCATGTACTGGAAGTTTGGGGTGAATGCGGAAGAACCGAGGTTTGGAATCCATAAAGCCAGAAGCAAGTCTACAAAAAATGCACTGAGTTATTACAGCTCACATCTGAGAAGAAACTTGTTATCAAGTTCAATCATAGAGTCATAGAACTAAAAGATAATGAAATTTTAATTTAGCCAGGTTCAAGGGTAAAATTGAAAACTTTACCCTTTCTCCATAAAATTTATGGCAAAGCCACTGCTACATGGCAAGGTGGATGAAGAATGAAAGCAGAAAGAAAGGGGAAGAAACAAAGAATTGATGGAACTGGGGAGCCATTTGTAGCTGTGACAGTTCTTGTTAGCTGTGGCTTCCTTGGAAATCCTGGATGAGGACCCCGAAAGCTATATGAGCTTCAGGATTCACACAATTTATATCCAAGCCTAGCAGGAAGTGACTAAAGTGGCCATTGAAAACCATCAGAAAGAAGTCAGCTGCTTGATGGCAGCTGTGACTGCTACCTTCTCAACATCAACTTTCTCGTGAGTCAGCATAGACAGGTCTTAGGCTAATAAATAACATAACACCATGGCCAAAGATAGCATTCTCACACAATGCTCACTAATTTGTACAGGTGGTAGTTGGGACCTTAAAAGAGGGTACCACTTAGCATCAAGTGAATTTTACCCTTAGTACTGGCATGGGGAGAGTGCATGAAGATGGACAGCCATGGAAATGATGTATACCCATGGAAATAAAGAATTTGTTCCTCTCCAAGGACTTAAGGGAGCACAAAGACTTCATCTGCCCTCAGTTTCTGGAACCGTCTTTGGAAAGAATCGTCCTGTGCACTTATCGGAGCCTCGAGGTTATATGACTGTTTTCCATCGCCTGAGTCTGCTGCTCCAAAAGGAGCCTTTTATTTTCTTCCTTTTGTTCCAAGGTATTTTATAGGTATGAAATTAAAACCCTACAAAAAAAATATCAAATTACTAGCAATACATTCCAGGTAGTTGGGAAGGTGGCTGGAAGCATGCGCAGATAAAGGGGGACTGGGAGTTCGGCAGACATCTTGGTCCTGTTCTGTGGCAACAGGACCAAGGGTGGTGGATGAAGAGGCAACATAATCATATGACAAATCCCAGGCACTCCAACTCCAGAGACCAGCAGGGTATAAATCGGAGTTTATTCCCCAACCCATAAGCTTATATACGGTGTTTAAGCCAACCCCAAGCCCCTAAGCCCTTGGCCAATTGTGTCTTGCCACACCGTCATCGTGCTCCAATGAAAGCCCTGCTTGCTGAAGTAACTCAGAACAAGTGGGGAGTGTATCTTACCTGTGAGGACTTCCGTGAAGACCGGAAGCAGCCACTGCCCTGCCTTGGTTCCTTTGTGCTGTTTCCCTGGTGTTCCGGGCGCCATCTTAGATCTAATGTCCTGTATGGCGCCTCGTTCTCCATCCCACTTTTTTCCTTCATAAATGTGACCCCACATCCCCCCACCTCTGTCAGTTGTGGTTCTGGAGCCAAAGCTGCCTGAAGAATGTTCAACCTGACAAGTGTCTCCTTTATACTTTTAAAATTTTATTTCACTATTGTGTGTGTTTACATGTTCACATGTGAGTGCTTATGTGTGTGCGTGCACGTGCACATGTATGTGTGTGTATGTGGCAGTCAGAAGCCAACCTTGGGTGTCCGTCTTCATGCACTCTCCCCTTTTTTGTTTGTTTTAAAACAAAATGTCTCGTGGCCTGGACCTTGCCTGGTAGTTAGAATGGCTAGTCCCCAAACCCTAAGACCGATCCTGATTCTGCTTCACTGATACTGAATTACTAGTGTGGGTCACAATCTCCTGCTTTGGCACATTGGTTCTGGGAACTGAACTCAATCACTTTACCAACTAAACTATCTCTCAGGGTTGTGTGCACACATGAAAGCCAAAAGTAGACATCAGGTGTCTCTCCTTGATTGTTTGAGATGGTCCCTCACTGAGCCTGGAGCTGATTGATTCAGCTAGGCTGGTTGGCCAGCAAGCCTTGTCTCTGCCTCCCAGGAATGGACTTGTAGGTTTGAGCTGCCGTACTTCTTGCACCAATGCTGACGACCTGAACTCAGGTCCCATTGCTCAGCAGCCATTTTCCATCTCCCCAGCCTCCCCTTTCTATTTTAAATGTTCACTTATTTCACTTATTTTAATTTCAAAATTGTTATAAAAGAAAGCACACACACACAAACACACACATAAATGCACATACATACACGGATATACACAAAGACACACTATATAAAAAAAAGTCCCCATTTTCTCTGTATGAGGCACTCAGGCCCAGTTTTAGGCAATAGTGAATGGTACCCCAAATTGTAGCTAAAGCTACCCTGTTATACCTCTGATTCTTACCTCCAAAATCACACAGGGCTTCTTAAACTGTACAACCCCAGGGTCCCCCAACATCATCCAGTCTCTCAGGAGAGGCGCTCTGGAGTTAGGGTTTTAGACTGTACAACCCCAGGGTTCCCCAACATCATCCAGTCTCTCAGGAGAGGTGCTCTGGAGTTAGGTTTGTAGTCAGATGCCAGGCACTTCTTTTTTTAGAGCCTCAGGTAACTAACCCTGCCTCTGAGTGAGACAAGAGTAAGTGTCAAGTGTCCTGGACCAGGAGTATCTTTCCATGGCTGCATCCTAGGATTCCCTATTCCTCAGCCCAGGACCTTCTTATTCTTTTCTCGGGAGATTCCTTTGTTGTTGTGTTTGTTGGTTGGGTTTTTTGGTCTTGTTTTCCTTTTTTTGTTTTTGAAACAAGGTCTCACTCTGTAGCTCTGGCTGCTAGAACTATGTAGACCAGTCTGGCTTCCAGCTCACTAGAGATTAGAGTGCCTCTGCCTCCAAAGTACTGGAATTAAAGGCCTGTGTCACTTTGAGCAGCTCAGGAGATGTTTAGCTGCTACAGGGACAGACAGACAGACAGACAGACAGACACACACACACACACACACACACACACACACACACACACACATGCACACATCTGCTGATGCGTTACTTCTCAGAGAATCTGTCAGGTACATGAAGGAGAGACATAGGAATCCACACGGTGGCTGCATAGCCAGCCTGCTGGATACCAGCGAGGCGAGTCGGTGTAGAGATCTAACAATACAGTGTGTCCCTGAATGCCAAGCTCTGAAGGGTCCACCTTTGAGCTTTCTGCAGCCTCAAGACTTGCGGCTTGAAAGCCGTTCTGCAGCTGAGTGATGTCTCTGGTAACTTGTTGCTGGGCACTATTATCTGCTCCTAGAGCCTCAGCTCTTTGTCTTTTTATTAAGCCCATGTCTTAGGGTCAATCGTTTCCCTATGTGTAGCATAGGGATACACGGCTATACAAAGTTCTCATTTGAAGATAAATAATTCCCTTTATCTTACCTTCAGGTCATGGGAAAGGGATGCTCTGGACACCTTAGTGACAATGCAGGGCCTGGGGTTATGTCTCAGAGCTCTGGGACAAATGGCCGAGATACCTATTTAATGCATGCAGACACTGGCCAGCTCTCCCAGGTCCCTCAGTACGTGTGGCCCCTCCCAGCCCTCCAAGCATCCCTTAGTGCCTGTGGCTCCTCCCTCTCTTTCCTCTCATAGACCATTTCCACGGTCAGCCTAGACTCTTCCCTCGGCTTGCCCTTACATCTATGCTAAAAATCGCCCCCATACTTTAGTCACATCCTCCTCCTCTTGTCTCTCTTTTTCACTCAGCTATTAAAGTGCTTGCCTAACATGCACAGGATCCTGGAATTCAATACCCACCACCTCGGAGACAATAATTCAAAAGGTCTTGAGGGGGACACTGGAAATCTCCATTTCAAGAATTCTCCACGAAACTGCTGGAGGAGGACTAATGATTTCACTTGAATAATCATGACGCCGATGTTAACTCCTTTCTTGTAGGGCTCACTGTGAGTCTTACACTCACGGTAATGCTTGGAATGGTGCTTAACACAGTGCAAAGTGGGGATGTGGGTGAAGCTCACCCTTAGCCTTCCTTTCTCTTCCTGGGCTGTTTTTATGAACATAGCATGAAGCAGACTGATGTACAGCCCACCACTTCCCCTCCCCACCCACCCATTCCCATCCCCAGCTGCTCAGAACAGAATCGGGGAGAGCAGTGAGGGCAGGGCCTTGACGAAACTGCGTCTGTAGCTCCCTGAACTGTGCCAGAGCTTCTGACATCTGTCAAGTGACCACCATGACTATTTGACTATAGCACTTTACCATAGGATGGCTCTGGGAGAGGTAGCCTCGGGAGCTGGGTACAACACTTCTCCTAAAGTCTTGATAGCATAGATTCCTTCGTAAAACCGAAAACTAAATGCCAGTAGGCTCCTCCTAAACATGGACAGAGGAGAGGGACTCTAGTTCCCACATCTAGTGGGGGGCAGGGATTAGGTGGGAAGCCGCTGCCCACCAGACTGCCCACCTGGTCTTCTCATATTCCCTGAACCATTTAATTGCCACAGCAGTCTTGGGCTGTCACCATAAGGCCAGGCGTGGGAATTTAAATCTCAGAGAGGATACATGAACCATAAGGTTATGGAGGTAGAAACACGGCAGCCAGGTCCAGCCTCAAGCCACTGTCTTGATGATACTTGGCCAGAATCATGGGTGTACCTTAAGCGCTGCCTGGGATTCTCTGAGAGCTACCCTTCCTACCTCAGCTATTCACATTACCCTTGTTCCCCAACCCCATTAACAGACTCACAGACTCTGCCAGATGGTGCCACACCCAGAGAGTGCCATGCCATGTGCCACGCCTGCCATTTCCTGGCACTTCTATCCATGCCTCCCATTCTCTGACCTTCGGACTCAGAACTCAAACTGAATGGCACTGGTCGCTTGCACCCCTCTGTCCCCAGCTTGCAGACAGGGCACCTTGAGCCCTTTTCATCTCCATGACCATGTATGTGATCCAGTGGCTTATCCTGTTTCTGTACTAGAACAGCAGCCTCAAGCAGGGCTTGAGAGTTTGATAGATCCAGGTTCAAGTCCTACTCCACTTGGATTTCCAGTAGCCAGTATTCCTCTTTGAAGCCACTGTCCAGACCTTCCCAGAGGATAGAGTTCTCTCTCATGCATGCATCATGGAAATGCAGGAAGGCACAATGGCAGGACTCCAAGTTCTGGGTTCAAATCTCAAGTCTGTATAACCACTGTCTGACTATGCACAAGCTACTTCACCTTTCTGTGTTGTGTTTTTTTTAAACATGTAAATGGAGATACTGATACCCTTGCATGTGTGGTGAAATTATGAGAGTCTGGAGTCACCCATGAAGACTTCAGAGCACACCCAGTATCCTAAGACATCAAATCCCGACACAGGCTGTGGAATATGCTGAGTGGTCACAGAACATTGATTGCTACTGGTTCCTGCCAATGTGAAGAACACACATTAAAATGAATGATTAGGGGCCTAAACCACATCCTGTGAATCAGAAAACAGCACACACACACACACAGAAAACACAAGCATAAATCAAATACCAGTGTGGGACATTTTACCCCAAGCTGGGCACTGTGTGACATCGTCACCCATCCGTGTCCAACTGAGACATCTGCTTCTCGGCCTGCACCTTTGTCAGCATCCCACCAACAAGTCATAGACGGTCTCAGTACTGCTCCCATTAAATGGTATCCTAGGCTTTTGTTCCTCATTGGCCTCCCAACGTGAGGCCAGGCAGCCCATGTTTACAAGGTAAGTCTGGGCACCCAGGTTCTTTCACAAGTAATGGTGAGACAGAATGTAAGATTATCATTGCAAAGGACCAAGTGTCACCTGTAAACAACAGTGAATTCTGAGTAACTCCTCAACATAGCTATGAACCATGCCAGGAGATCACAGCTCAACTGCAGCCAGATTGTCACACAGAAGCTGACCAAATACTACACTCCTCCTCCTCCTCTTCAAACAGACAACACAGCTCTCTCTAGCAAGGGTGTCTATTTTTTGACACTGCATTGTGACACTGTCTTCTACAAGTGTGTTGGGCCTCACTGTAGCTGCCCTGGGATGTGTATGACTCATGGACCACAGGATGGACACACTGGCTAAAGAAATGATGCCCCATTTCTGTGGGGAACCTATGGCAGAACATGGAGTTAGAACCCCCTGTGTCTAAGCTTCAAATTCTGGTCCCATTACTAATGACAAGTACTTCTCTGAAGCTGTCACATGGATAAAGTCATAGTGTCCACCTCCCTGGTAATGGTACAGAACAGATGAAACCACTCTTATAAAAAGCTTCCTGTGTAGGGCTGGGGAGTTGGCTCACCGGTTAAGAGCACTGGCTGCCCTTCCAAAGGTCCTGAGTTCAAATCCCAGCAATCACATAGTGGCTCACAACCATCTGTAATGGGGTCTGATACCTTCTTCTGGTGTGTCTGAAGATAGTGACTTTGTATTCATAATAAATATTCAATCAATCAATCAATCAATCAATCAATAAGTAAAGAAATAAATAAATCTATCTTTAAAAAATAATAACTAAAACTTCCAACGGAGCCTGGCACCCAGGAAACCCTTATAGGGCTACCACTCAGTGTTGTTCCTGGCCTTTTCAGTTCTGGTTCTGTCTCTGCAGCTTGGTGTGTTTTCCCTCCTGCCTGCACCATGCCTGGGCCATCCTTTCAGCCCCTCGTCCTGCTGACCTCCTTCTCATCACCAGCCAATGGTCCATGCTAGGCAGGTCACCCACAGGCCTGCCTGAACAGGTTTCATCTCTGAGACTCTGAGTCTCTCTGTGCTTTAACATTAAAATCAGGTACGAAAGAAGCGTTTCAAACATTTTTTAAATTGATGTGAAGAAATGACACCAAGAAGCCCAGCCGGTCTATTCTGCTCCTCTGTGCTCTCAGCCCTTTCCCCTTCAGAGATGGAAGCACATCTTTCAGGAAGAAGACACTTAACCAAGTAACCCCTATAGTGGGGGCAGGTTGGTAGGGAGAGAGAGGACTGGGAAACTATATGCATCTCAGCCTGGCCTGTGACAGGGTGTCTCAGCCACAGGCAGGAGCAATACTGTGCTGCTGACAGCATTGTCTAAAGCAGGTCAACACTGCCATCTGTTGATCATGCAGCGTGCCTGAACTCCCAAGCAAAATTCCATTAGACACTAATATACCGTTTTACTAGTCGTTTACTGCTGCTGAAAACTTAGAAAAGCCGGTGTCCTCTTGGACGTTGCAAAATGTGCCAGGTCTACACAACCAGTCAACAGAGTCAAAATCACCTTTTATTGCCAGTCTCTCGCCTTCAAAGGAATCCTTAAATAGCTAGATGACTTTATACAGCCAGAGTGTCTCTTTTGCAATACTTGGGACTGGGGCTAGCTGGATGGTGTGTGATGGTTATGAGTGAATTCTGCTCTTGCAGTGGACCCAAGTTCAGTTCCCAGAACTCATACCAGCCATCTGTAACTTATGCCCACATATTGCACATAAAATAAAATCTAATCTTTAAAGAAGTAACCAAGACTAAAAGTGCTTCAGATTTCAATTTTTCAGATTTGTGCCTATCTGCACAAATGTAATGAGATGTCTCTGAGCTGGGACATAAATCTAGATGCAAAATTCACTTATGTTTTATGCATTTTCCACAAAACCTGAGTAATTTTTCACAATTTTGTGCACAAAACAAATTTCATGGTTTTCGACTTGTGGATACTCGAAAGGTTGGAGATTCGGAGTGTTTGCTATTTAGGGCTTTCTGGTTGGGGCTTCAGCTCCTTGTGGGCCTCCCCAGTATGAGTGGACATGCCACACAGCCCGTGTCCACAAGCTGGACCCAGGCTGCCCGGGTTCTTTCACTCAGAGTAATGATGAGACAGAATCTAAGATTATCATCCCACAGGACCAAGTGTCACCTGTAAACAACGGTGAATTCTGAGTAACTCCTCAACATAGCTATGAACCGTGCCAGGAGACTACAGCTCAGCTGCAGCCAGATTGTCACATGGAAGCTGACTGAATACCATACTCTACAAACAGACAACACAGCTCTCTCTAGTAGGAGTGTCTATGTTTGACATTGCAATATGACACTGTCTTTTACAAGTGTGTTGGGCCTCACTGTAGCTGCCCTGGGATGTGTATGACTCACGGACCACAGGATGGACACAAAGACTTAAGAAATGGGGCAACCTGTGGCAGAACATAGAGTTAGAACCCCCCACCCCCCGTGTCTAAGCTTCAAATTCCAGTCCCATTACCAATAATCCTGTGCTTGGACATATGAAGTATGTGGAGGGCCAGGGTTCTGTGCTCTGAGCCTCAAGGCTGGAGTTTGAGTATGATTCCTCTAAGCTGGGAAATAACTAGACAAGATCCTGTCAGTAGTTAGGGGAAATGTCTCCAGCTTCATGCCTACAGTCTTGATCACATGCCACGGCAGGTCATTAGGAGTGAATTTTCTGAACTAAGTATATCATTAAAAAACATAATGCATAAGCCAGGCTTGTTGGCTTCTACTTGAAATCTAGCACTTGAGAAACTGAGGCCAGAGGATTTCTATGTGTGAGACCGTGGTGACCCAGGATTATGGAGGAAGGGTTGAGGGAGCTTCAACTCTGTATACCTCAGATGAGGACAGCAGGAGTTGGCTACCTCCTCCTCCAACTTGGTGCCATAAAGTTTGCTGCCCCAGCCACCCCAACATCAACCCTAGCAAGAATTCATTACCCGAACAGTTACCAGATCACACTTCTTGTTTGACCTTATAAGCTTTTTTTCCCTGGGGTCCTACATCCCTTGAGTATGTCAATGAAGTATCTTTCAACACCTCTGTTCCGGCCAATGATACAAAGACACAAAAACCTTTCCTCAGGAAGATGGCCACCTTCCCAAGGACATAAATACTCCTTTCTCCCCCTGCCCTCCAATAAATGAACCGGTTCTCCCAAGCTGTTGCCGGTTGTGTTCTTTACCTGCACACCCATCACAGACAGAGGTCCTGCATTGCACACACCCTCTCCCAGCTAAGCTCCCCTCTCTCCAGTCCAGCCTGTTGCACAACTGGCCTGGCTACCCTGCAGAAGAAGTGGACACAGCAGGCAGCTATGAGTCCTAAGCCAGATGGGGCTACAGTGTGAGAGAACCCATCTCAAACAACATACATAAAATTCAAAAGCTTAAGTCTTATAGTGAGAATTACTATGAAGGGGCTTGCTGCCAAGCAGAGTTCAAACCCTGGAGTCCACATGGTAGGAGAGAAATGACCTCTTTAAGTTGTCCTTATGCATATACATTAACTACAATAAGTAAGGATACGTTTTTAAAATGTTAAAGGGAGTTACTACAGAAAGAGCTTCACAATGACATTCTCCGCAGGGCACAATGACCCCACACTTAGAATTTATTGAGCCCATGGGAAAGTACATTAATCAAATCAGATGAGGAAATGGATGCATATCATTCCCCTACACACACACACACACACACACACACACACACACACACACACTATGTTTAGCAGAACAGCTCCCTTCTTCTCATTCTTTCTAGGCTAGTGGGTTTGCCGCACCACCAGACTGGTTGGTAGCCCTGATTCCTCAGGCAGAGTTGGGGGCAGGAGACCTTCCCATCAGGAGGAATCTCAGGAGTGAAGAGCATAGAAACCCAGAGGATCTGTTCACAGTTGGCTGTCATGGAGCAGACTGGGTCCCTCCGCACCATCTGGCCACCTGTCTACAAAGCCCAGGGTGTGTTGGGCTAGTGGCACCAGATAGGACTTCCCCTGATAAAAATTACAGAGCTGGACAGTGAACTTCGGAATGAAAACTAAGGTGGTCTTCTCGGTGGTCCTTAAAATGCAAGCTATACATTTAAATCAATGGCAAATCACATTAATAGAAGAAATAGCTGTGCTTTATAAGAATGTGCCAAATACTCTAACTTACATCGATTGTTTTGAAATTATAGTCCTTGTTCCACCTAACTCATTCTCAGAGGTCCTAAGCTTTGACTTGGGGTGATCCCTGCCTCTGGCTGTAGTGGTCAGAAGCTAGCTGGAATGGCAGCCACACGGGGCCTCCTGAAAACCTCTCTTCTCATCTAAAGGTGCTCAGTGATGATCTGTGAGTGAGGCCTGTTCTCCCAAATGAAAGGTCTTCTCTTCATTTCTTTCTTGTTTTCCCACACCTGTGAAACTATTCCTGCACCTCTCAGCACTGGGGATCCTGGGAAATGTTTAATAGTTTGCAGAGAGGAGACAAGAATCTCTCACACTCATATTCACTTATGCACACACACACATGCACACACTCTCATACGCACTCACACACAAACTCTCTCATGTGCACACACACACCCATACACACTCATACACACATGCATACATATACACATGCATACACACTCACAGAACTGCGCACACACAATTCATACATGCACACATGCTCACAATCTCACACACATACTTGTTCACACACTCACATGTACACATATGCACACACACTCACATGCACACATGTACACACATGCATACATGCTCATACACACATTCATGCACTCTCACATACATTCACACAGACACATGCACACACACACATGCACACACTCATACACATATGCACACATTCTCACACACATGCACACATACATTCATACATGCACACATGGTGCACAATATGTCGCACTCATACTCACACATACACACATGTACACACCCTCATACATATTCACACTCACACTCATACACACTCTCACACATACATACACTCTCTCTTTTGCTCTTACTCCTTCAACCTTTTCCCCTCCTCCTCCTCCTCCTCCTCCTCCTCCCCCTCTTCCCCCTTCCCCTCCCCCTCCTCCTCATATGGGGTCTCCTGGTGTTGCCCAGGCTGCCATCAAACTTAGGCTCAAGCCTTCTTCCCTTCTTAGCCTCTTGAGTAGCTGGAACTACAGGCAAGGCTCACATACTAGTCTGTTATATCATTTTTGTACAAAGCATAAAATGTTCTTCATAGGGGCTGGAAGATTTTTCAATGGGAAAGGGTGCTTGTGTGAAAGCAAGAGGACCTGGGTTCAAATCTGGCGTGGCTTTCTTTGTGCGTCAGCAACCCCAGCACTGGGTGGGTGGGGGGAACAGAGGGGAGCAAGTTGAATTATTGTGAGCCAGGAGGTTTCTGACCAAAATGTAGCATTTCACATTCGGGGAGAGGTGCTGTTGATAAAACAAAACAACAACAATAATAGATAAAGAAAGATGCCAGACATCTTCCTCTACATGCACCTTGTATAAAAACGTTTCTTTAAAAAATATTATTCACAAAACTTACTATTTCAATAATCTTTCAGTACTCTCCAAAAGAGAGAATACAGGCGGCATTTTTTCTACTCCTATCATCAGAAAATGATGATGATGATGATGATGACGACGACGACGACGACGACGACGACGACGACGACGACGACGACAACAACAACGCTTGGAAAGGTCCTTCTCCTGTGCAGCAGTGTGGAGAGCCAAATCAGCTATTTTATACTCAGTATCAGGAGAGTGAGGCAAGAAGTGAGGTCTGGGGTCTGCGGGGGAGAAAGGAAAAGCATTCTGATAAATGTTTGTGCAGCAAGGGCTGCGAGGAGTTGGGGGGCAACAAACCGCAAGAGAAATCCATCAGCAGCAAGCATGTATTGTACCTCCATCCACAGTTCGGGGCAGCTGCCGGGACCTTGTATAATTGTGGGGTCCTGCATGTGCTCTGCTCTGCCACAGGGTATGGCTGCTTGGGGAGGAGTTTACCCCGCACTGTGGCCAGGCGGGTGTTGGGCGGTAGGGCGTTCCTGGGACACCGCTCCGGAGGTGGGGAAGCACAGTCTGAGAGGCAGGACAGCCAGAGCTGGGCCAGTGACAAGGCCGTCGTCTGGTTCTCAGGCTCTTGGACACCCAGGCGATGCTGGGGGCTGCCGAAGAGCTGAGAACAGAGTGGCCTTGGGGGGGGGGGGGGGGGGGGGGGGGGGGGGGGGGGGGGGGGGGGGGGGGGGGGGGGGGGGGGACGGCAGGGGGAGCTCCGGCTGGTCCCATAGGGAGAGTCCTTGGCTTGTCACCAGTTGGCTTGAGTTTGGGCTTGGTGGAGGCCATGGCTGGGAGCACAGAGAGGCCTTCTATGGGAGATTAGATGGCAGCCTATCTCCATGGCTCTCCACGGCTGATGCTGATGAAAAGAGACAGTCCATGGTTTTTTGTTTGTTTGTTTTCAAACTTTTAAAAAATATTTATTTATTTATTTATTTTATGTATATGAGTACACTGTTGTTGTCTTCAGACACACCAGAAGAGGGCATTGAATCCCATTATAGATGGTTGTGGTTGCTGGGAATTGAACTCAGGACCTCTGGAAGAGCAGTCAGTGCTCTTAACCATCTCTCCAGCCCCTAATCCATGGTTTAAGATGTTTATTGTCATGGTGGAAAGTGGATGAGTAAATCTATATCTCACTTCTCAGGGTGAGCCTGACATTAAATACTTTTTTCTGGGAAGAGTGTCTGGAAAGGAAGGCTTATTGGCTAAGCCCTCCAAGCCTTTAGTACTCATTACTATGGAGATCTGCCTTGAGCCCACGTGACCACACGTTTTCTACAAGTGGAGAGGCTTGGGTCAGTGCTCTTAGGTGACTGACTGATGGTCACAAATCTATGGGAGGCTGCAGCTAGTGAGAGGGGCTTGGTGCTGGGGAATCAGGCAAAGTGACTACAGTCTATTCAGAATTTTCTGGGCTTCAATCCTTAGCCCAACCAGGGACAAAGCTACGTTTCAGGGTCCCACAAGACCCCATCAAACCTCCAAAATAATGAGATGCAGAGAAGCCGGAGTCTAGGGACACCATGAAAAAAATGAAAACACCTGTCATTCAGACCCAGAGAAGGTGCCACCCACAGCAGACAGTGTACTTTCCTCGAACCTTTTACAGGGCATTGACGCTGACTGGGAGGCAGCCTGCTGATGAGAGGCAGACTCGGCCTTTCACTGACTGATCTGTTCCTCTTCCCAAGCAGTCCTTCCCCAGTGGTGCAGCCTAGCCGCTGGCGGCCTTCCAATTAATCTGAAATCTGCTTCCTCTGAGAATTCCCTTCAAAAAGCAATTTGCATTTTATTAATGAATTCACAGAGACCAAAAGCCTTCCAGAAATTAGCAGTCCGTGCAGGCATCTGGGGGATGGGAAGCCAGGCTGGTCCTGAGGAGAGAAAGCCGAAGTGACTGGAAATGGGCGACAACAAATAGTGTTGATAGATGGGGACAGCCTGCTCCAGGGAACAAAACAGGGTAAATAAGTGTGCTTTCAGCACAAAATACAAAATGATACTCAGAAAAAGGACCGGGTGGCAGTATTTTAAATGGCTAAGCAATGGTATGGGCTAACCTGACACCACCTCGCTGATCTTCCTACCTTTCCCTCTTTGATGCTGTAGCTTAAAAGGTTATGTTCTTAAATTAAGCTAATTAACCCATTTTGGCTTTTAAAGATTCATCTTTAATCTTTAGTACATGATCAGGCATCCTGAAAACAATTTGAAAAATGATAGTTTTCTTTTAAAAAGAAACAAAAAAACTTAGCACAATGCAAATTCAGTCAAATCGATGAGGTAAAGCTGAAAGGTTCTCAAAATGCTAAAATTACCTCGGCAGGAGGGCACCAAGTCCCACCCCTAACTGGGGAGCTGCTGGTAACTGATCAGATGCTGGGAGAATTGACCTTGCTACAGGGGATGGTCACACACTCATGACTGTTTGGTTAGCACAAATTTGAATTTTGTCAGTTGTCATGACTTTAAAGGGGCACTGAGCTGGGTGGTTAGGGGGAGGTGAGAGTGGGGAGAGACAGAGAGTAGTGAGTGAGTGTGATCAATTGTTTGAAATTCTCAAATAGCTAACAAAGTATCATTTAAAAATATTTAAATGACCACAGCTCAACCATTAATGAGTTCACACTACTTAATCATTCATTTAAAAACTGCATCTCTCTCTCCTCTTTTTCCTCTCTCCCTCTCCTCTCTACCCTCTCTCTCCCTCTCCCCTCGCTCTCCCTTCCTCCCTCTCCCCCTCCTTTCCTCCTTCCCTTCCTCCCCCTTCCCCTCCCCTCCTCTCTCTCCCTCTCCCTTTCCCTCTATCTCTCCCCCTTCTCTCGCCCTCTCTCTTTCTCCTTGTCTTCTCTCACCACTTTCACAAGGATTCTAATCCTCATCATAATATAGATGGGCTTGTCTGATTATGATCAAACTTAGAATGTTTCTATTTCGATTTTTTGCTTCTTTCCTGGGCTAGTGATAGGAACCACAATGTTGACTCCTGCAGCAGGAGCAGCAGCGATGGCTGCAGTGGTGATGGTGGTGGCAGAAACCAGCAGCAGCTGTCAATATCACCTGTGCTCAAGAAGCAGAAACAACTGGGACCCACAGTGCACTGCTGCTAACTATTAGGCTCAGGAGGGGAGGATGTTACGTGCATTTTCTGTTTCCATTTTTCATGTCTGTATGGGATGCATATATGTATGCATGCTTTAGCATGTGCGTGAGTGCATATGTATATGGGTATCTGTGCACATGTGTGTGCTTGCATGTATATGTCAGGAATATCTTCAATTGTTCTTATATCTTCATTGATGGACTCTTAATCAAGGATATGGTCAGTTTTGCTGATGAGTTTGCTTTGGGGATAACCCTGTCTCTACCTTCTGAGTCTAGAATTATATAGGCAGGCTATTGTGTCCATCCAGCAGTTACTGGGTTTCTGGAACTCTGAATTCCAGTCTTATGTTTGTGTAGTATACACACTGGCTGGTCATCAGAAAGAGAGGAGCCTCAGTTGAGGAAATGGCTCTATAAAAATCTAGCTGTAGATGGGCAGTGGTGGCGCACACCTTTAATCCCAGCACTTGAGAGGCAAAGACAGGCAGATTTCTGAGTTTGAGGCCAGCCTGGTCTACAGAGTGAGTTCCAGGACAGCCAAGGCTATACAGAGAAACCTTGTCTCAGAAAAAAAAAAATCTAGCTGAAGGGCATTTTCTTAATTAGTTATTTATGGGGAAGGTCCTAGTTCATTGTGGGTGGTGCCATCTCTAGGCTGGTGGTCCTGAGTTCTTTAAGAAAGCAGGTTGAGCCGGGCGTGGTGGCGCACGCCTTTAATCCCAGCACTTGGGAGGCAGAGGCAGGCGGATTTCTGAGTTCGAGGCCAGCCTGGTCTACAAAGTGAGTTCCAGGACAGCCAGAGCTATACAGAGAAACCCTGTCTCGAAAAACCAAAAAAAAAAAAAAAAAAAAAAAGAAAGCAGGTTGAGCAAATCATGAGAAGCAGGCCAGTAAGCAGCATCCCTCCATAGCCTCTGCATCAGCTCCTGCCTCCAGGTTCCTGCCCCATTTGAATTCCTGTCCTGAATTCCCTCAGTGATGAACATCAGTGTGGAAGTGTAAGCTGAATAAACCCTTTCCTCTTCAATTTGCTTTTTAAAAAATAACCTAGGGTTTAGGGTTTTTTTTTTGTTTGTTTTTTAGATTTATTTATTTTATTTATATGAGTACACTGTCAGTGTCTTCAGACACATCAGGAGAGGGCATCCTATTCCATTACAGATGATTGTGAGCCGCCAGGTGGTTGCTGGGAATCGAACTCAAGACCTCTGGAAGAGCAGTCAATGCTCTTAACCACTGAGCCATCTCTCCAGCCCCCCAACTTGTTTTTTGGTCATGGTGTTTTGTCACAGCAATAGAAATCCTGACTGAGGCAGTATATAAACACTTTAATCATTGACCCATCTTCTAAGCAATAGTTAAATGTATTTTTTTACAGATATCTTCATCTTATCATATATTTATTTTATATAACTTATTTGTAAGTTGAGGGGCAACTATACTTTTGCTGTGTTCCTATAAAGCATTTGCTATTGTTTTACATACTTGTACTTTATTTATGAATGGAATGTAAGATCTATCCACTCTGCCATCTCACGATACTCTAGCTGAATACAAAAGCAGCTGCAAGACACCCTATGCTGCACCCACTCTATCTTACCCCTCTGCATCCTTGCTAGTGGCACAAAGTTCTTGCAACTCTACCATAAACACCACTGGAATGAACAGTCTCAGTGTGGAGATGGGGAGTCTTTGGGGGGAAGCACATGGGGCGGGGGATGAGAAATGATAGATCAAGACAATGTATCTGCTCTATTCTTAAACCTAGGACCAGATTGCCCTCTTCAAAGCCTGAGTTAGTGGCTCGTCTCCTCTGGCGGTGTGCAGGCTTCCTATAGCCTTGCAAACACCTGGCATCATCATCCAGCCTTATGTTTTTGCTAGGCTAATTAGTATAAATTAGTATCTCATATTTTCACCTGCATTGTTTGATCACTAATTATTCTAAGCATCTCTTCGAAATAATTTCACGGTGTTATATAATTAGTTTCCGAGGTGACTGACTCTCTTGCCCCACCCGTCAGCCATTTTTTTTAATCTAACTTTTATTTATTTATCTTGCAGGCCTTTGCATAGCTTGAGCACCAATCCCAGACCTAGTTTAGACATTCTGAATAGGTTTCTCCCGCTCTTTGACCTCTTTGCCTTATCTATGGTGTTTTTCTGTTCCCTACTGATTTTTAGCATTGTCTCTCTTCTTTACCTGTTTCTACGGATACATGAACTTCTGAGCCTTCCCGTGTGTTCCAGGGAGGCAGAATGCATTTACTCCAAGACTACACTGAAAGATCGGTCTTTACCTCAGAGTGTGTTGATATCCGGTCAAAGTGGCCCCTTCCTATTTTACTCTGGTTTTTCAGGTTTTGTTTATTTGTACTAACATTGCAGTAATGTACCTCAGGAATGTAAATGAAACTTTTATTCAATTTGAATTCAGTGTGTAGCTTGAATACCAAATTAAAATATATAAGTATTGAATGCATAGCTTCCATTTGTATCTTTCTAATGTTATCTCATTTTAAAGTGATTTTAAAAATGCATTTTTTTTTCTGTTTACTTACTTAGTCGGACTGGAGCATGCATGCCTTTGTGCACATTATAGAGGCTGGAGAGCAACTTCTTTCTTTCCACCATGTGGGACCCAGAGAGCAAGCTCAGGTCATCAGGCTTAGCTACACCAAGTGCTCTCACCCACTGCCATCTGCCAACCTGATTCCTTAGCAGTGTTAAGAAAAATGAATGTCCTCTGAGTGGTCATGCTGTATTGGCTGGGTGGCTCTGTCTCTTGTTCCTGTTACAAATGGTGCTTTGCTCTTGACTGCCCAGAGACTATTGGTATTTCTCTCAGAGCATCGATGAAATTTTATTACTGCTAACTACTAATTATGTAGATTTCTCTAGAAGGGGGATTTTATCTTCTGAAATTTGTGAGCATTTCAACTCTTCTCTTCCAACTGTTACCCAGGATTTTTTTTCCCTTTTCTAGTCTTGTCCAGTGCCCCAACCCCAAGGCACTAACAGAGGGGTGTTCCACCACTCAAGTTCTGTCTCAGGGAACACATAAGCTTTCCTCACTGCAGACAGTCCTTTACCTGCTGAAAGGTTTGGACTGTAAGCTTCAAGAACTTCAAGAACTCCTATTCTTAGCCTGGTACAATCTTTCGTAAATATTTTTTCTTTTCTAATGTTTTTCTTCCACACAAAGATTGGGATAATTAGAAAATTGTCCTTTAGTCTTTGAACTGGGGCCTTCACTGATCTAATGTCCAGCTGTCTCTCTTTCCTCGCCTAATGCTTGCTTGAATTGGGTAGATTATTTTAAAAATAAGTAGGTGTTCAGCTCATGTTTTATCCTTTTGTTATGTATCCATATTTATAAGTCAAGTGAATCTATCATATATCTTCTGTCTATGGAATCAACATTATGCAATATCACAAATTGAATTAGACAGCTTCATTTTTCTATTTTGTGATACAGTTTGATAGTTCTTCTATCACTGTGACAAACACTTGAGAGAGGGAAAAGAGATTTATTTCATGATCTCAGAAACCCCAGGCCATGGTTGCTTGGTTCCTTCTCTGTGGCTGGTGGTGAGACAGAGCGCCACAGTGACAAGAGTCTCTGATTGGGCTTCACACATAGCAGCCAGGAAACGGGGGTGGGTGGGGGGTGGGGGGTGACCTACGTACTCCACCCAGGTTCTACTTTCTTATAGTTCACTGGTTACCTTATCAACTTCATGATCTATTACCTGTAAATAACCTATTACCTGGAGACCAAGGTTTCAGCACAAGAGCATTTTCAGAGGACATTTCCTATCCAAACCAGAACAATTTATTTTAAAGACTTATTTATTTATATAAGTGCTCTATCTGCGTATACACCTGCATCCCAGAAGAGGACATCAGATCACATTATAGATGGTTGTGAAACACCATGTGGTTTCTGGAAATTGAACTCAGGATGTTTGGAAGAGCAGCCAGTGCTCTTAACCACAGAGCCATCTCTCCAGCCCCCCAGAACAACTTTTATAAGCTATCTTTAGGGCACATAGAAATTCACCCATGAGACTGCCTGAATCTGTGACCACCTTTTGCCTTCCTTTTCAAATTGAAACTTGAAGTGCTAACTGAAACGAATGACACTGAACACCACTGTGCCATCACTTAGAGGTTGACTGTCCCTGGGAGTCTGTTAAAGGCTTGCTCACCACGGACATGCTATTGGGAGGTGGTGTAATCTGAAGGGTGTGGGCAGGGTGGGAGGACAGTAGTTGATAGTGGGGATCCTCTCTGCTGGAAGAGTGGCACACACCCTCTCTTCTTCCCCATTTCTTGTTCCCTTGCTTATGACACATGATCCCACCATAGTGGCTTGTCTCCCCACAGGCTCTTTTGCTTAGTGCCTGTGACCTTGAAAATTGTGAGCATTTATTTTTATTTTTATTTTTATTTTTTTAGCAATGGAATGTTGACCAATACACTATCTAGTTCAAGCTCTCTGTTTTTCCTGTAAGAAGTTAAAAACCCACACCTTTACACTGTACCCTTCTTGACTTTCATATTCAGGGTTTCTGTTCTCATCTATGCACATCATTCTCTGTGTCACAGTTATTTCCCTCTCTCCATTCCAGATTTTAAGTCACCTGCTCTCCTTTTCATTCCTTGATAAATCTTATCAGAGATCTATCTGTCTTGCCAGTGCTTCAGGAAACCTACCAAAGTGGGCAATTTGTTGTTGCTGCTGTTCACTGCTTTATTGAGTCCCCGTCTTTTAAAAACATATTTACTTATTTCATATATGTGGGTACACTGTAGCTGTCCTCAGACACATCAGAAAAGGGCATTGTATTCCATTACAGATGGTTGTGAGCCACCGTGTGGTTGCTGGGAATTGAACTCTAGGAAGAGAGGTCAGTGCTCTTAACCGCTGAGCCATCTCTCCAGCCTCGAGTCCTGATCTTGAAATTGTCGTTTACTTCTTCGCTCTGTCATTCTTTTTCAATTTCTTCCATTTGTTAATCACATTTCATGCTTTCCAAGAAATGAATTTAGATCTGTACATTTTTTTAAAAATTTACCTTGATGCCTCCTCAGTGAACACTTCGTAAATACCTTCATGATCTCAACTCAGTGGTTATATGGTGGTATGCTATTTTTGTTTCCAAACACGAGGAATTGTTTAGCGGTGCTTTTTATTATTTACTTCTGAGTGCATTTATCAGTAATTGGCTGCCTAATGGAGTTTATTTTTAATGTTCCACATACAATTGAAATTGTTGCTGTTATTATTTGTAATATTCTTGCCAGTCTGTGTACCGGAGGCTATCGGCACGGAAATCCCTGGCCTGGCCAGGTGGGAGGGTTCAAGAAAAGGGGAAAGGGCAGGAGCAGAGAGGGAGAAGGGCCTCCGCCACCTCTGCTGCTGCTGCTGCCTCTGCCCTCGCTGCTGCCTCTGCCCTCTCTGCTGCCTCTGCCCGCTCTGCTGCCTCTGCCCCCTCTGCCACTGCTCTGGCACCACTGCCCCAGTGGTAGACACTGCACTGGCTGCACTGAGCCCAGCAGAGCTGAGCCGAGCTGAGCCAGCGGTCGGCTGGCTAGTGAGTAAGCAGAGTGCAGGGGAGCTTCTGGTGACGAAAGCTTCAGAACATTCTCTTCCCAGGCAGTGTTACAGCTCTTATGAGACAGATGCTCTTTACTCCTTCTGGATAGGACCTTATACATAGTTTGGGGGTGGGTTGGGGTTTGACAGCAGGTGCTTCCTATTGGCTTAGTCTGAGATGTTAGGGATACCTCATCTGCGTGTGGAGGGGCTTGGGGGCGCCACCTCTACGTGACTGAAGGCCACATTTCTCTCTATTGGGGGACTGGTGAGGCTCCTACAGTCCCTTCAGGGTCCTCAAGCCTTCAAGCCTTAGCTCGACTTTACCAGGCTTCCTCTCATGGTCCACTGTCCCGCATACTCTCTCATTTATTAAATCTATCGGCCTAACTACAATGTAGGGTGATCTAGTTCTCTCTGGTCTCCAGTTCTGCTGTTAATTTTTAAAACTTATATATTTGTGTGGGGGAGTGCTCACACATCCACCTGTGACAGCATGCATGTGGAGGACAGAGGATAACTTGCAGGGGTTGGATCTTTCTTCTGTCACGTGGGTGCCAGGACTTACACTTAGGTCACCAGGCATATCTGCTCAGCCATCCATGGGACCACTCTTCTGTGTTTTCAGTATTGGAAATAGACCAAGGGTCACACATGACATGTATCTATGACAGATCTCTGCCATCTTTATTTCCCTTGAGCTGGATTAATGTCAACCATCTGTTCTTTGTGCCGTGGGATATCAACCAGAAAAGATTGCTCAGACAAGGAGTTAAGCCAATTGAAAGTCTTTATTAGCTGGGCAGTGACTACACGCGGTATTTGAAATCTCAGTGTAGCACTGAGCCATTCTCAGGGTGAGAGTTTAAGTACAAAAAAAACAAAAACAAAAACAAAAACAAAAAACTGTGGGTTGGCATTCTTCAGTTAACAAGAACAGTTAGCCAGAAGCAGAACTACAGAAGCAAGAAACAAGGTCAGTACATGTAGAGACTTTCCAACAACTATGCGCTTTGGTGGATTGGGCCTTTGTTTTACCTTTGGCCTGAATAGTGCTTTCTTCATGGAGTCAGCTGTGTGGAGATCAGAGCCTAAGCATAACCCTGAGTGTACATTTCTCTCTAGTTTCCGTGTCTGCTGCATTGTCAATGAACTGATGTAGCTCATCTGTCTCAGTAGAAACCCAGCATCGCCAACATTAATACACGATCGTGGCCTGTTAGTGAAGCGACTGAAGAAGCGTGCAGTCTCCAGGCTTCTTTTAGGCTTTGATTGTTAATGGAAAAATAGTTTCCAATGGGTCACAAGGTTTATGTAGATCTTTGACAAAGGGATGGGAGAGAGAGAGAAAGAGACAAGGATTTTTCTACAAGCTCAGTTTACTAAATCCTGGGAACGTGATAACCATGTGGGGTGGGATTGAAAGGTACTTCTTTACAAACTATCACACCACCCTACACTCCAACGCGACCCCACCTTTCTCAGACCAAACCTTGCCTCCGTCTGCCCTAGGCTGTGACCATCTCCATCCCGCAGAGTTAATATAAAAGAATTTGAAGCACACGGGCCTTTTCTCTTCCCATGGGAGAGGGGATACAAGGAGAGCTCAGGATTCAACACTACTGTACGTCTTGAGAACAAGGCTGGACAAAATGAAAGTTTGTTGTCCTTGTCTGTGTGTGTCCATGTGTGTGTGTGTGTGTGTGTGTGTGTGTGTGTTTGTGTGTCATGGGCTTGCCAAAAGGGGATAGGGATATCAGGTGTCTTCCTTTATTATGTTTACTGTGCTCTCTTGGCATGGTCTCTCACTGAACCTGAAGCTGACTTTCCAGCTAGGCTTGTTGGCCAACAAGCTCTTGGAATCTGCCTGTCACTGTCTTCTGCAGCGCTAGGGTTGCATTACACTGGCTTTGTTTAGTTTTCTTGAAGGATGACTGGGGATTTGAACTCATGCTCCAATGCTTTCACACACAAAAAAGCAGTCTTACCCATGGAGCCATCTGCTTATTTTCTATACATGGGTCATATCATGTGGCTCCACCCACAGTGCTACAGATGCCTCCATGGTGCCCAGGCCTCCTCAGGGGTCATGACCTCTCCCCTCATTATCTAGGAGCAGGGACTGGAAGCTGAGGATGAGGTCATGTCCCTGGTCCTGTTGACAAAGTGACACAACCTGCAAAGTCTTCCATTATGTTCCCTGAGACTCACCAAGACTTTGTGCAGGACCGTCCCAGTAGTGGCTTCCCTGCCCTGCCCTCCTTCCATCTTTCTCCTGTGGTGCTGGACCCAGGCCCACCTCACACCTCCCTCCCTGGAAGCTGGCCTAACACAAGTCAGAGACTGATGCTGAAAGCCCCTCTTTATGGATGTAGAAACTGAGGCCTTAGGAACTCATCAAGTTGGTCAACTGTGAATCATGGTGTTTATCGACTCTCTGTGGACTCCAAGGCTTTCTATAATGTTTGCTCTGAGGAATTCCTGCTCTTAGATACACAAGAATGTGGGGCAGAAATCTCAGTTCTGTGCCTCAGGCCTACAGTTATTACATACCATATACCACACACACACACACACACACACATCCCCCACACACACCATACTCCATACTCTTTTGTATCATGCTTACCACTGCCACTTTTATGTCAAATTTTTCCAAAATAGAAGTCCCAGGCCACTCTGGCAATCTAATGCCAGGATCCAGTGACAGAGGGCTCGGGGTGGCTGCCAGCTGCCCAGTCCTGAGGCTAAGCTTCTGAAGAGTCCTGAGCAGGAGAGCCCCTCAGAAAGGCTCTACGAGTGGGTGTCCCTGTAATTGTCCCTCTATGTCTACCGCACCCACCTCCGCATTCCTGAAAAGACCAGAGAAAGGGCTGTTCTAGTCTTTAGTCTCAAGGCAGAGTTCTGAGTTAGTGCATTTTTAAGGAATAAATGCCACCTGCTGTCAGAGCTCAGTCAGTAGCTTTCCTCCAGGAGCCTGTAATTCAACACACCCAACTTCCCCCTCACTCCTCTCTTCCCTCTCAGGCTCAGAGACTTCCTATGGATATCAAAGCAGTTTGTGCTGGGGATTTCTAGAAGGGTGGTCCTAGTTGCCTGGACCTGTCTGTCTGGTCCAGAAAGGGGTCTCAACCTGCCATCAAACCCCATACACCCCAGAGCCACCCCCTCCCTGCAAAGCTGTGGGCAAACAAGTCCCTGTTCCCACTCACCCCGTCTCTAGCCATCCATCGTGATCTCACATGCACAGACCTGATGGTTTGTTTCATGCTGGGGACCCAAAATCACAGTGGGACCCTGTGGCCTCACTGCAGTCCCCGGAGAAGGCTGCACTTAGCCAAGATGTCAGAACTGGGGTGAGGACACTGGGGCGTGTGGTGGATGAGTGAAGTGCTGTTTTTTGACCCTTGCAAGTCATCCTTTGAAGTGAATTTGCAGTGTGATAGATATATCAAGGAAGATGTATAGGCTTGGGATTGTTGTAGTGAAATGTGAACTATCTCTCACAATCCCACCTTTGAATACTTGCTTGCTAGGTGCTGTTCCCTAGGTCCCTGGGAACCTTTGAGATTGCAGCCTAACTGGCATTGGTTTCTCTGGGGATACCTTTGAAGGTTACACCCATGCCTGACTTCCACGAGCTCTCTGCTTTCTGCCAAATGATAAGATCTGCTCCCTGGACATTTCTTCCCTCCAGGGAGACCGTATGCCACAATGACCCTCTCCTCTCTTGCACTGCTTTTGTTGGGTATTTGGTCACAATGATTAAGTAACTGGCATAGCTTCACACTTGTCTATGCAGAAAGAAGAGGACCAAGCCTGAGGGGTACTGCTCAGTCTAAAAGGCTGTGTAAGCAGAAGCTGTTGGTGACAGGAGCACCAGACTAGAAACCTGGTATGTGATAGAAAGAGTTACCACAGTCCTGTGCGTGGCCAAGGTCACCAGGAAGTGTTAGGGTAGGAATAGAGGGGTGTTGTGTTGGTTTGAATAAAAGTGGCCCTCATAGGCTCATAGGGATTAGGACACATGGCCTTGCTGGAGTAGGTATAGACTTGTTGGAGGACTGTGTCATTGGGGGTGGGATTTAAAGTTGGGCCTACTGACACTTTCTCCTCTCCTCTCCTCTCCTCTCCTCTCCNTCTCCCTCCCCTCCCCCTCCCCTGCCCCTCCCCTCTCCCTCTCCCTCCCCCTCTCTTTGGATCTGAAGGCAGAGCTCTCAGCACCTTCTCCAGCACCATGGCTGCCCACATGCTTACATGCCACCATCCTTCCCTGCCAGGCTGATAATGGACTAAGTCTCTGAAACTGTAAGCCAGCCCCAATTAAATGCTGTCTTTTGTAAGCACTGCTGTGACTGTAGTATCTCTCACAGCAATAGAACCCTGACTAAGGTACATGGGGTGGCTGAGTAGTGTAGTAGTTTATGGCTTGGTCGAGAAGGAGCTGGCATCGGGCATCAAGCAGGGCTTCAAAGGGGCCAGGGACACAGCAGAACACCAGGACTTGGGAGCTACTGAGAAAGTATCTGAAGCTGAGCCCTTCCCTCTGGCCAGTGCCGCTTAGTGTTCTTCACTGGTGGCCACAAAGAGAAAGGTCCCTTCCTTTGACAGTAAGATCAACAGCTTCATAGAGAGGAAGAAATCCCCAACAGAGTACATTAGTGAGTACATTAGTACTTTTTGATGGGAGCCAAAGAGCCAGTGTGGCCACCGACAGCCCCCCACAGCCCCCCACAGCCCCACTGCAGCATGGGAGAAAGGCAAAGCGCAGCTTCACCCAGTCAACACCTGGGGCCCTGAGTGGATCCAGAAGCCAGAGGAGGAGATTTGAGGGAGATATAGGCTTACACCCACATGCTCCGTTATTCTGCCATCCAGCTTGTGTTGTGTGTTTCTGTAAAAGGGGGGTGAGGAGAAGAGGACCTATGTGCACATGACGTGCATAACCCACCTTGTTACTGCCTCTGAGTGTCTGCTTAGAACACCTGTGCTTGTCCGATAAGACAGGAACTCAAACTAGGCTCTAAATGTCACCATTTCCAGTAATTATAGTCATACACACAAACAATAGGAAAACCCCAACAATGGGGCTGAGTTGAAGCATTAACTTTCAGAAGTGTTCACAGATGAATCTATTTTCTCCCCTACAGATAGAACAACAAGTAATTACTTAAAAGAATGGGGGGGGGGGGTCCATGTGCCTAACTAATTTGTGTCCAGAAATAGCTACAAACACCTTCCTGAAATGGACAGAAATGTCTCCTATACATTTGCCGTCACTATAGCAAGTCTCCTGAAGTAGGTCCTGGAGACAAAATTCTTAAGAGGCATCTGTGATTTCAGGCATGTCAAACTTGAAATGTGCATGCATGATTCTGTGGGTGAGTGGGTGGGTGGGTGGGTGTGCTCCCATAATCGAGTCTCTGTGTTCCTCATTCTCTGTGTAACCCACGCAGAAGTGAGCATGAAGTGATTAAAAGAAAAAAAAAACGGGGAGAATATTTTCTAGAGCTACACAAAGTAGCACAGAGTCAGTGGCTGCTGTGCTAGGGGGGAGACTCGGTAACTATAGCAACTTGCTTTAGAAGTTGTTCTTTCCCTGCCAAAAAATATCAGGTAGGCCCTAAAGTCTTCCCACTGTCACATGGCACGGAGAGAGGAGCCATTCAGGAGAGGCATCTGGCCAGCACACAAGAGGGCACACGAAGCCAAGTAATCCTCCTGAAACTCCTGAGCTCTGCGGGTCTGGTAAGAAGCAAGCTGTGAACAGAGACAGCGAAGAAGGCCGCACATCAGGAGCGGCTTTCCCATCCATGCGAACAGAGGGAGAATTCTACAGTAGCCCAGCTGCACTCATTCATCCCATGCAGTAAGCTGGCACGGGGATCCGGATAAGGATCAGGGGACAAGCATACAGAGCCAGGGCAACCAAGGGGATGCAGGCAGGGCCAGGCCTTCCCCTCAGGCTTCTGGATAAGCCCTCGGGGGAAATGGCTGGAATGAACACTGAACTCTACCATGATCAGATTCTGTTCTTATGCCATGTTTTCCTCTTAAATAAAATGAACTGTCCCATACAAACAAAAGAGTTGATCTTGTAGGGTGAGCCCAGTCTATCTCATTAAGCTCTTCATGTCACTGTTAGAAAGTCTAAAGTGGGCTGGAGAGATGGTTCAGTGTTTAAGAGCACTGACTGCTCTTCCTAGAGTTCAATTCCCAGCAACAATGTGGTGGCTCACAACCATCTGTATTGGGATCTGATGCCCTTTTCTGGTGGGTCTGAACACAGTGAGAGTGTACGCACATATACTAAATAAATAAATACACAAATCTTAAAAAGAAGGAGGAGGAGGAAGAGGAGGAAGAAGAAAGTCTAGGGCAAACACCTCATCAAGTAAGTTTAGACAAAGGCTTCCATGCCAGGTGAGCTTTCAGCTTCAGATCCAAGGAGCAGGCAGCAGGCAAGTGTCCTACAGAGAGTGGTATCTGCTGTTTTGTGCACAAATGAAGTTTGATCGACTCTCCTCACCTAGTTATGTCTCGCCCTGTCTTGATGCACACCCTCCACTCGGCTGCTTCTCTCTCTCTCTCTCTCTCTCTCTCTCTCTCTCTCTCTCTCTCTCTCTCTCTCTCTCTGCAGGTCCCTTCTTCTTCCCAGCTCTGAGACCTAAGTCTCCAAGTCATTTCTCCTCCATCTGCCCCTGCTCTCCACGTGATCTCATTAATGTCACGGGTCTATACCTGTGTGCTAATGGTGCCGCTATTTATATTTGCAACTCTTGGAGTAATCAAACCAGTCACACAGATGTCTAACAGAAACCACAGACACAGTAAACACTGTCTTCTCTTAGTGAGCGGGCGACCACATCAAAGTGCACCCCTTCATATGAGCCCCGATAGCCCCTCTCCTGTCCAGGTCTCCAAATTGCCAGCTCTAGTAGTCTTTTGAGTTTCCAGACTTTGCCCTCCTTTCTTGCAGTGTTTTCTCAGTGAGGCAGCTAGAATCTTTAACAACAGGCATACCACCACATCCTACCGCTGCTGTACTCAAGCCCTCCCAGAGTCACGCCGGGAAGAAAGCCAGAGTGCCCGCCTTTCCGCCTCTCTGAGCCCACTGGGCTCAGCTGCTCCTGCCTGCCCTACCCCCACCCGTTGCTGTCCTGGGTCTGCTGGGAAATTCTTTTTCTCTCTTGAATGTGGCTCCAAGCTGCACACTGGAATGGCTCATTCCCTCTGTCCAAGGCTCTGTCCGCTCCCTGAAGACAGCCCCCGCCTATTTATTTGAACAAAGTGCCCACTGCATTCTGCTTCTGCATGGTGGGGTTTTTCTTTGCTACACTGATCACTATTTCTATCATAGGCAATTTGTCTTTCTCAGAAAAATGTGACGTTCCTAAAAAAATGGATTTTCTTTTCTTCTTTTTTTTTTCAGTGTAACATGTTGCCTGTGTCCAGTTTGGTGAGTTTTAAACTTCTTTTGGGTTTGTTACTAAATGATTCTTTAAAAAAAAAAATCAGTTAGTAGAAAAAAAATCACTGCTCTAGAAAATTGAATCGAGAACATTTAGTTAACACATGGCACTGTATCTCATGACTCTGATATAAGAGATTTCAGAATTTTAGCTAACAGGAGGCTGAAGAAAGACAGATTCTGCCCCACCAGACAGACTTTTCCTTAAGGATACTACTGGAGGACATGGCAGAGACTCTCCGTGCCCGTTCCTCTCCTAGGAGCATTTATGGGAACAGTTCCTTCCAACCCACGTCCTGTGGGCTCACCCGTTCCAGGCTTACCCACTTCCCTTTGCAGGACTGTCTGACAGGAATCCTCCATGCCATTGTTGGAGCAGATTCCCTCCATATCATCATAGAATTTTAACCACTACATTGATGATGGTACATGAGCACTGAGCATGCGTGATGCGTGAACTTTTGCAGGATGGAGTCTGGGTGGCTGAGCAGCTCGGCCAGATACAGAGTCTAATGTTCCATTCCCAAACACAGAAAGCATGACCCTATGAGCCATTTAGCCAACCTCTTAACCTGAAGCTCTCTAGCCACAGTTCAGTGCCAGAGAATGGATCTAGACGGTCTGCACTTTTCTCTGTCTCTGTGGTGTCTGATCTCACAGAGAAGCACGCCGTCACACTAACAATCATTTAGCTCTGAGGCATTATGCAGTCTACTTACTTCTCATTAAATCCTCATAGCACCGTGACGAAGTAGGCCTGCTGTTATCCTGATTGTTCAGAAGAAGACACGAAAGCATAGAGAGGTTGAACTTTGTCCCCAAGGTCTCACAGAGCAGGTGAGCAGCAGAGCCGGACGCGATGCTTTGCTGTCCTGTGATCCTGGACTTGTCCTGCTGATCATCATGGGGTGGGGAGGGCGCTCTCTCTATGAACCACAGACGGGAGAGGCTCCCACAGACCCATGGAGCACCTTCCCTCAGCATTGACGAGAGGCTGCAGCCAAGAAGGTATGAGTGATTTGTCTACTACACTACAGGCAAAGGCAGAAGCAATATGGAGTCTCCTCACAACTTGATAACACTGCCAAGTGAATTCTCAAGGATGGATATTTCCCCAAGAGCCTTTGGGCATGCTTACTCCTCTTTCGCTCAATATATATGTGTATTTATATATTTACACATATATATATACATATATAAACACACATATACATATATACATATATGTATATATGTGTCTTAGTCAGGGTTTCTATTCCTGCACAAACATCATGACCAAGAAACAAGTTGGGGAGGAAAGGGTTTATTCAGCTTACATGTCCACATTGCTGTTAATCACCGAAGGAAGCCAGGACTGGAACTCAAGCAGGGCAGGAAGCAGAAG
Source organism: Mus minutoides (assembly GCA_902729485.2). NCBI lineage: Eukaryota > Metazoa > Chordata > Mammalia > Rodentia > Muridae > Mus > Mus minutoides. The sequence continues at coordinate 1,595,895 of LR749773.1, forward strand.
CTGATGCAAAGGCCATGGAGGGATGTTACTTACTGGCTTGCTCAGCTTACTTTCTTATAGAACCCAGGACTACCAGCCCAGGGATGGCACCACCCACAATGAGCCCTCCCCGCCTTAATCACTAATCGAGAAAAAGCCTTACAGCTGGATCTCATGGAGGCATTTCCTCAAGGGAGTCTCCTCTCTCTGTGATAACTCCAGCCTGTGTCAAGTTGACACACAAAACCAGCCAGTACAATATGACTTTGTATGTATCTCCTTTGCATTAGATCTACACCCTTAAAGACAGCTTAAGGTGTCTTAAAATTTTAAGATTTTATTTGGAATTTGAATAGAGTACAACCCAGCTTCTATAAGGATGCTACTGGTTGCCATTGTGAGGTCCAAGTTCTCCTCCATAGGAACTTTCCCCACAAGTCCCCAGCAAACTGAACCGGCATACCCTGAGGCTGACTTGAAGGATTTACACTCTCCTCCACACTGCCGTCTTACACATCTGAATTTTAGGTTTTTGGATTAAGGCAGTATTCTCTCATGCACACTGGGATTACCTGAGACTTCAAAAGAGCTTCTTGTCTTTTAAGTTGCACGTATGTGTATGCACGTGTACAATAGTGAGGATGCCCGAGGAGACCAGGGGCATCAGATCTCCTTGGAGTTAGAGTTATGAGGTGTTGAGAGCCGTCTGACTAGGTGCTGGGAACCAAACGCAGGCCCTCGGCAGGAGCAACAGATGCCGGCACCTCCTGAACCATCTCACCAGTCCCCAGCTCCCAGACACTTAAAAACTGCGCCCACACCACACTGAAGCCACTCACTGGCTATGTAAAGTAGGAACATGATGTGGCAAGTGTCTGCTTTTAGAATGCTAGCCGAGCTGCTGTACCTTAAGACTGCAGACATTTGGTGGTTTTGTTGAAAACAGCCCGATGTGTGCTGCTTAGACTTCCAGAATGAGGGTGGTCCTGAGTCATATATGCCACACAAACCAATTCCTTTTTTCCTATACTCTCTGAAGAGCTTGCCTGCCTTTCCTTGGGGGTGGGGATTTCTCTATGTAGAGCAAGTCTGTGGAAGGCTACTACTATCTCTAGATTGTTTTACTTCCATAGCTCATCAACTTTGAAAAGCTATTAACGTGTCACAGTACTGAAAAGGCATATGATACCAAGTAAACTGGGGACAGGGAACAAGTCTTCATAGTTCCCCGTTTCAGCCTCTCAGGCTTCCTTCCCGCTCTTACCAGCTGCGAGTCTTGGAGTGGCTAATGTGGAGACTGCTTATGTATATTCAAGCTAAGGCTACTTCGGTGAACATTGTCACCTTGAGAGATTTTAGAATCATCTGGGAACAGCCTCTGGGCTTGCGTGTGAGGGGGTTCCTAGACTAGGTTGCTGAGGTGGGAAAACCCAGGCTAACTATGACTAGCACCCTTCCATGGGCTGCAGAACTGGGTAGACTATAAAAGAGAACTGAGCTGAGTACCGGCGTCCATCTCTGCTTCCTAACACTGGGTGCAGTGTGTCAGCTGCTGCATCTCCACCACGATCATGGACAGTCAAACTGTGAGCCAAATATGAGCCCCATCTTCCTTGAATCCCCTTTGTCAGGAGTTTTTTTTTTTTCAGAGCCACAAGAACAGCATCTAAGAATTAGATATGTGTACACGAATTAACTCACACGGCAACCTCTCCACACCAGTCAGAACCTTAATCCTGTGGACATGCTCAGTGTGCTTAGGAATGCTTGCTCTCTGCCTTGCTGGAGGAGGGAGCTCTTCACGTCTTACTGTCCATCCCTCCCTTTATGACTGAGTAGTCAAATCTTGCTTGCCTGCATGAACGTGCCTTCTCTACACATTGGTCCCATACACACAGTGAAGGTGGGCAGATGTTCACAGGTAACAGGCTGCTCAAGACTTCCCAATCTCAACAGGAGATTATAAGATTCAAAGGAATTTATAATCCATGGTTCCCAATCCCCAGGAGTAATCTTTTATATATTAATTGAGACAAAGGATGAGGGACTGGGCTCTTGTTAATAGCTAGAATTTAAAGGAAGGAGTAATGGGACAATGCAAAGAGGAATTCGATGTGCCTCAGAAAATCTGTTTAGGGAAGGTAGAAGGGAACAATTCTATACACTTTATTTGTTTGGTTGGTTTTTGGTTTTTCAAGATAGGGTTTCACTGTATAGCCCTGGCTGTCCTGGAACTCAATTTGTAGACTAGGCTGGGCTCGAACTCAGAAATCCACCTGCCTCTGCCTCCTGAGTGCTGGGATTACAGGCGTGCGCCACCATGCCCAGCTCATATACACTTTATAATCAAGATTCTAAGATCAGTGTCCAGAAGGGTGGCTCTACCAAACTTCTCTGAAAAAAGATATCAAACACCTCTTCTTCTTCTTCTTCTTCTTCTTCTTCTTCTTCTTCTTCTTCTTCTTCTTCTTCTTCTTCTTCTTCTTCTTCTTCTTCTTCTTCTTCTTCTCCTTCTTCTTCTTCCTCTTCTTCCTCTTCTTCCTCCTCCTCCTCCTCTTCCTCCTCCTCTTCTTCCTACTCTACCCCCTCTTTCCTCCTTCTTCTCTTCTTCCTCCTTTATTTTCTTCCACCTCCTCTTTCTCCTCCTTTTTTTCTCTTCCTTTTTTCTCCTCCTTTTTTCCTCCTCCTTTTTTCTCCTCCTTTTCCCTGCCTCCTCCACCTTCTTTTTGTAGGCTGTATACGGAACTCATCAAATTTGAGAAGCACTCGTGTTGGAGAGAAATCTGTAAGGGAGTTTGCCTCACTCTTCTCTGCTTCTACTTCATCCTAAGCTTCTGCCTGATTCCATGGGGCATTCTGCTACAAGGCTGCCTCTCTGGCATCTGCTAAAGTAGTGCACAGCATGAGGTGTAGGCTGATGAAGACAAAAGCTGTGCTTTCTCTCAGAGGTAGTTACATTTTAAAGAAATCCCAAGAAGACATAAAGCCTTTAAAAAGAAAGTAAAAAAACTCATGAGCCCAGGGATGAGGTTTCTCAGGTAAGCTAGCTGTCCTTAAATCGCACAGGAGTTGCGCTCAGTTACTGGGTTAATTCTGCTGCCCTGAACACTTAGTTCCAATGCCTTTCCTGCTTCAGTATAGATTATTGCATATTGACAAGCTGCTGGAGTCTGGAATTGTGTGATTCATGAGTGCGTTTCTAATAATCCATAGTTATTTTAGAAGCTATCAGTAGATGATTAATAATTCTCTTGCCTATTTCCTGCCAGGCTGTTTTGGTGAGGTTTTCTGTGGTGTATAATAGGCCTTGCTTTATCAAGACTATATAATGTTCGCTGTCTTGTGGAAGAAAGCAGAAAAACCCACTGTCATATGCAAAGCTTTAATAGAGACACATGGTACTTCTAAATAGGCAATTTTCTACCCATGCAATGTCCAAAAAACTGAGTTGGTTGATTTGTTATCGATGACCATATAATCCTCAGACCAGAGCCAAAGGGTCAGGCATGTCCACCCAATGGGAAGTAGTTCTGCTCTGCCTGGGCTTAGCAGAGGTCCTGCCAGAGAGAATGGTCACCACTTAACCCTCCTTGTCCAGGCACCCAGTACTGGGAACATTCCTTGTCTGAAGTAGCATGGCCACTGAAGCAAGGCTATTTGTGTCCAGATGCGACTACTACATAGGCAGTATGTAGCCTGTTTAATGCAGGATGGTACTAGACTGTTTCCTACTTCCTCTGTGTGCCTTGCAGTTCCGTGAGGCTTGATACCTATAAAGCAAGGGCATTAATGGGATGACGCAATGCACAGGAAACATCTTGTGTTTTAATACAACAGTAAAAACGCTTAGTACCATGCTAGATTTTGCACTGTTTTACAATGAATTTTAGTTCATTAAAATGTGGTCATTTTAAAGGATAAGCATTATTTCACTTGATTCTCAATATTTTCAATATTTTGGTGTGTGTATGAGTGTCTGTGTTTGGGCAAGGCACACTCGTAGGTGTCAGAGGATAAGCACATGCAGGCTGCCATTTTTATAAAATGTGTATACCAGAGATTGGGGGGGGGGGAGAATAGCATGTAAATCTGAAATATCATCTCAGTACACAGTAGGTCTGTGACCCCAAAAGCTTGAGTGAAAACTGGGAGCCAAGGAGACTTAGCTAGCAGCTGAATAGAGAGAAAATGAACATTTTGTTTTTGTTTTTAAGCCACAATGTTTTTATATTGCACGACGGAGCCATACAAATATTTGTTGAATATTCATGCCAAGTGCTCTCTCTTTAAATGAAATTCCCATCGCATAAATGTTAATTAATGTTTGTTGATCTGTTGAAGAGTGACAGTAATCTTCGGCATGTAAATTTGGAGACTAAGAATATTTATTTGAAAGCATCATCATTTAAATAGTGTATCTGCAGTGTTATGCCATTTAACCAGGGTGATATTCTTTTCTCTAAAATACAATAAGAAAACTAGTTTTGAAGAGTTTCTATTTTTAAGGTGGTCAGCAAGATCCCATTAAAAGAACAGAGTGAATTTAGTACTCCTGTCTCTTAGCCTAAAGTCACATGTTATCATAAGACAGTTGTTACTCCTGTGATCTTTAAAGAAAATCACTTTGATAGCAGTGTTTTTAGGTATTAAAAATACAGTATTCCAATTCTGCTATTAAAAAATGAATTTATGAAATTCTTGGGCAAATGGATGAATCTGGAGGACATAATCCTTAGTGAGGTAACCCAATCACAAAAGAAGTCATTGGATATGCACTCACTGATAAATGGATATTAGCCCAGAAACTTAGAATACCCAAGATACGATCTGCAAAACACAAGAAAATCAAGAAGGAAGACCAGCGTGTGGATACCTAATTCCTCCTTTGAATAGGAAACAAAATATCCATGAAAGGAGTTACAGAGACAAAGTTTAGAGCTAAGATGAAAGGATGGACCATACAGAGACTAACCCACCGGGGATCCATCCCATAATCAGTCACTAAACTCAGACACTATTGCATATGACAGCAAGTGTTTACTGAAGGGACCCTGATATAGCTGACTCCCACAGAAGTGGATGCTCACAGTCATCCATAAGAGGGAGCACGGGGCCCACATTGGAGAAGCTAGAGATAAAACCCCAGAAGCTAGAAGAAGAACAACAATATGAACTAACCAGAACCCCCAGAACTCGTGTCTCTAGCTCCATATGTAGCAGAAGATGGCCTAGTTGGCTATCATTGGGAGGAGAGGCCCCTTGGTACTGCAATCTTTATATGCCCCAATACAGGAGAACGCCAGGGCCAAGAAGTGGGAGTGGGTGGGCAGGGGGGCAGGGAGGGGAGAGGGGGGAGGGGATTTTCGGGATAGCAGTTGAAATGTAAATTAAGAAAATATCTAAAAAAAAATTGAAAAATTCCAAATGAACTATGAAGATTGCACATTTTCTTTGAAATATTATAACTCCTGGAAATAAAGGGTCTGAATCAAGCTCTAATAAACTATATTGATAAATTACAGAAACACAAGATGTCAGAAAGGTAGTTCATGTTAAAATATAAGAAATAAATTAATGCTTAATATGCACATTTTTCTCTAAATCATCTTCCCAAAAAACTCACAAAGCATTAACTTTGTGCCAGCCTGGGATGGTTCCACTCCCTATGATAGTGTTTGCTGAGTCCTTTGGAAGAACCAAATCTTATGCTGGCACTGGACAGACAGGCACTGGACAGACAGGCACTAGACAGGTGGGCACTAGACAGGTGGGCACTGGTCAGCTAGGCACTGGACAGCTGAGCACTAGACAGGTGGGCACTGGTCAGCTAGGCACTGGACAGCTGAGCACTGGACAGATAGGCACTAGACAGCCAGACAACGGACTTCTGGGCAGTGGACAGCCGAGTACTTCACGATCATTCTCCAGTGATCTCGAGAGGCCACATTTAGAATACCGTGAGTTTAGCGAAGAAGACAGAGGATTCTTTGTGGGGACTGGTCGTGGCCACATGGACCAAAGATGGCGCCTGGCTCTATGCCAAGCCCCGTGACCTCACTTGTTTATCCCAGTCTCAGTCATGCGCAGTAAAAGCAGCGCGTGTAACTCTTTGGAGAGATAGCGCAACATCTCACGATACCATTCTACCAGCCAATCCTGCATGCTGCCTTGGACGTGTGATTGGGTGGTGTGAGGTGACATGAGTGAATGGAAGTATAAATTGAGAGCAGCCCCAGATGAGAGAGACCAGCGTTAGAGAGACCAGTGTTAGAGAGACCAGCATTAGAGAGATCAGAGACCAGCATAGGAGAGACCAGAGACCAGCGTTAGAGAGACCAGAGACCAGAGACCAGTGCTAGAGAGACCAGGGTGAGTGAATGGATGATTGATGTCTGTGAGTGAACGGCTGCAGCTGTGAAACCTGAGAGAGAGAGAAGCAGCATAAAGCAGAAGCTGCAAGCGTCCCTGTGTTGTTTATTCCCACGTCTCTGCTGGTCAGAGACGTGTGAGCTGCAGCAATTCTTCAGAGACAGGGAACATACAAGGGGTGAGAAGAGTTAAGCTGTCCTACTGCAGACAGTGACAAACATGTGTGCCTTTTACGTTTTGTTTGTCCAGAGACCATTTATAGACTCTCAATATTAAGACTACAATACAAATAATACTCAAGCCAAAAATTTATCTCTGTGAATCAAAAGATACCCAAGAAACCTGGGGCCCAAACATTCTCAAAATGACCAGTCACACGTTGATTATCATTCTCCCCTGGCTGTGAACATCTCTTAAAAATCCTGTAGCACAGAATACACTGTTAGTGACTAGCATATTAGCTCACCAGTGGTACACAGTGAGAAGCCACTGGTGATAAAATGAGTTTTGCTGATGAGATGTGGAGAATCACTAGTCTTTGCTCAGAGGAGCTGGGACGGAGTGGGTACAGGAAAACGAGAGAGCAGATCCTTCCAGCACCATGGACAGAGACTTAGGCATTGAGGACGTGCAGTCAGGAGATAGATAAACCTGGGAGACAGTCAAGTCATCTCTCAACAAATATATCTTGTTTTACACACACACACACACACACACACACACACACACACACACTTGTGTTTCTTTCCTTTTTACTGTAGTTGATCCTAGCTGATGACGTTTAGCATAACTGGTCTCTAGCTAGGGACATAGTTCAAATGAAAGCATTTGCTTAGCCCTCATAGGCCCAGCATTTGCCCATTGTAATTACCAGCAGTGCTGAGCTTTTCCATTCATGTATTTGTATTTTTATCACAAATGTACATGTGAATACACATATCTATTTGTACTTGTTTTACATGTGTACATACACAGATATATATATTCAGAAAATGTATATACTTCTAAAAAGTATATGGCAGTGTTTTATTGCATAGCCTTCAAACTGTAAACACATGATAGGCTGTTTTTCTGCAGCTTGTGCTTCTGCATGCAGTATGTGAGAGTTTTAATCATGATTGTGTGTGTTGCTTTAGCTGTCATCGACAGAGTGGTATTCCAGTGTAGGAGTAGGTAAGTGGTTGGCCTGGCTTCTTGTGGATGGCATTTCTAGATTGCACATATGAAGATTTTGTCTTCCCAGAGGTAGGCAAGCTCCTAACACTTTCATGTGTACCTAACCAATTCAGCTGCAATGCAGGATGCGCTCCCCGTGCACCTTAGATATTCCAAGGACAGAGACCGAATGCCCAGTACTGAGATGGGGACCCAGACTGACAGAACTGCTGTGGAGAGGCTAGGGACACTCAGCTCACGACTGTCAGAAGGAAACAGCCAGGACCGGCTGACACCTGCTAAAGGAGGCTGCGTGGCTCTGGTAGTGTATTAGATGTGGAGCTAGGGGATCTGTCTAATTTCCTAGAAGAGTTCAAAAGTCAGCAAGCAGGTTGGTCTAGCAAGCTAGAACAGTTTGATGTCAAAAGGGGTAAACTTGGGCCCAGACAGGAAAATATCCCCCCCCCCCCCGCCTCTTCCCTCACAGAGACAGAGACTGTGTCTGAAAGGAGGAAGTTGTTCTAGCACAGGGCTGGTGACTGGTCTGAGGCAGCGGTGGCGTTTATGTGAACCACAAGCTTACCTTCTGCAAGGGTGAAGGTCATCATGCCCAGTGAGAAAGTGGGTGGGGCTCAATGAAAACAGAAGAAAAGTGCCCAAGGGAGCTGTCTGAGCTCAGAGGAGGGAGAAGCTCTGCCTAGTTAGCCTGTGAGTAACCAGAGAAGGAGAAGGGGCCATGACCAAGATCTGGGGCATGGGGAGGAAAGCGTGCATGGGCAGCACCTCTGAGCTTCTCTCTCAAGGCGAAGAAAATCCATGAGAAGAACCACAAACCCCTTGCTGAGGAGGACTGCAAACTGTTTGCTTAGCTAGACAACACAATGATTTCTTTTTAGGAGTTGAGAAAAAATTATTACAGGTTGTAGGCGTAGGCGTAATGTTTTTGTGCACTGTGTAAAGATTATCCTTGTATTATTCAAATGTTGATTTTTCTATCCCACTATCTGATTTCAATGTAGATATGATATTGTAATGCTTATGTTAAGAATCTCCCGTCTCAAGTTTGTGTAAACAATGCTCGCCATCTCTGCCTTGTCAACAAAAGCTGGGAGAGCCAATAACTAGACAATAGAGAGAATAAGATGGAACTTCTGCCAGCCATGGAAAAAGGAAGAAAGAGAGAGGAAGGGAGATTTGCCATGAGGAAGGGGTCTGGAGAGATGTCCAAGGGAGAACACACCTAAAGCCCAGAGAGCCAAACCAATGAAAGAATGCAAGTATCTAGGAGATCTTGTATGGGGGGTAGCCAGATTAGATTAGATTAGATTAGACTAGAATTATAATGCCTTGATATTGTGCTTTTAAGTTGCAAGCAAATTTGGTCTCTCTGTGTCATTATTGGGGAACTAGCTAAGATAAAGAAAATCAGCTGCTGCATTAATTTACATCATATATTTATAATATTATTCATTGTTACAACAGGTAACTCAGATTCTACATAAAAACATAATTTCAGTAATTATATTTGAAAAACTGTTTTCAGTGCTGGCAAGTAGCTTCAACTGTATTGGCTACCATAATTTTCTTAGAATGAGTAGCGATATGTGGGTGTTAATGAATTTTACTTCCTACACAACTAATCAAAAGCCTAGTTTTTTTTTTTCCCTGTAAAAGTGTAAATCTGACCTCTTACCAAAGCAAGCTAAGATATGACAGAGTCATTCACTACTTGCCTCTTACATGTGAGGTTTTGGCAAGGAGCTGTAGGTTCTGCATTTTGAGGAAGGTGGACTCTACAGCCTGACACTCACTTCAGTACCTATCACAAGAAACTGCAATCCTAATCAAAACCAGCTCTCTTCATTTTCTTAAAATTAACGGTGGAGTTAATGTAGATCTGATGGAGTGTCTCTACCAGCTCAAGCAAAAGGGCTGTGATCTCTGTTCGTCTCTGGTTTGGTCTCACTGTTATAAATTATGATTAGGCCATAATAAAATCGTGCTTTAGTTAAGCGTAAAGCATTTAGAGGATATCATCTACCTTAACCACTTGCCATTAGAGTAATACCAAGCCCACATACACAGAATTCCAGATAATTAGAAAATTAATCTTTTATCTTCTTTTTTTTTTTTAAAGTGGCTTTCACACAGGGATGCAATCTCATTGCTGTAAGCCACAGGAATTGCTATCTGTATTGTTAGCATTTACAGGTGTTTCTTCAAGTGGTGGAGCACATGGGTGATCACCAAGCTCCTAATGGAAAACGTGTATTACTGTGGCAGTTTGAATGGCCTCCCTTAGATGCTTAGTGACCAGGGACTGAGACTGTTTGAAAGGATTAGAAGGATCAGGAGGTGAGACCTTGTTGGAAGAAGTGTGTCACTGCCAGTGGGCTTTGAGGTTGCAAAATGCCCAGTCTCTGTCTGTGTGTGTCTGTAGATCAGGATGTACGGCTCTCAGATGCCACTCCATGGACTAAACCTCTTAACTGAAAGCAAGCCCACAGTTAAATGTTTTCCCTAATAGGAGTTGCCTTGGTCGTGGTATCTCTTCACAGCAACAGAACAATGACTAAGGCAATTACCAACATATGTAAAGTCCTTTTAAACAATTTGTTTCAAATAACAGAAACTGTTATTGTATTCTAAACCAGAGAAGGGGCAAAAATAATATAATTTTAACTGTATCTCTAATAACCATGCTTTGGAGATCGTCATGTACTATATTGATGTTGAGTAATGATATAAAATATCATTATTCCCATGTGATGATACAGTCATTTCCTTAGAAAAATATCATGCACTCAAACTCTCAGCCGCCAAGTGCTTTAAAGACTCATAGGCTTTCTCAGTACACACAACTCCAGGCTAATATTACTTGCCATAGAAAAGGATTTGGGAAAAGGTGGAGCTCAGCAAGCTATGCTTGAATGCTTGGCAGAAAGTGCACATGTAGGGCTGGCAAGATGGCCCATCAGGTAGAATGCCCCAGAGCTTGATGACAGGGGGTCAGATCCTCAGGGGTTAGATCCCAGCACCACATAAATGCTGGCTGGGAATAATAGCCTGATTGTTATCCCAGTATGCAGGGGACAATGCATCTTCAGGGCAAGCTGACTAGCTAGAGCTCTGATAAAGGTGAAGAGCAACAGAGGAGGTCACCGACAAACATCCACACCCCAGGTCTATACACATCAATATGTACCTGAACGTGCTTGCACACAAGCACACACTCCACACTCATGCATACACACGTGCATATCACACACCACATGCACAAGGAGATGCACGCACACAGGCATAGACCACACACACACATACACGTGTATACACACATGCACACCCATGACCACCTGAACACAGATATGCATGCACACATGTGCTATACACACACATATTAAAAATAATTTACAAGTCCAGGCAAACAGTAACACAAGCTCTGAGTCAATCAGTGATGTAAGGCAGAAAGCCACTGGGACATTTGAGACGACAGCTTGGTTCCGTGTCTTTTCTTCTATCCTGGTGACTTTTCTGTAAGTCTGAAATTATTTCCAAGGGATGTTAAGAAACAAAGTCAGTGCCCAGTGTTTGGAACTGATGAAGGGCAGAAGGCCGAGTATCAAAGGTACAGAAGCTAAATTCCTTAACCAAGTACACAGGAGCTTCCTGGGGCCTAAGACAAGTTTCAGTTCTGATATTAGTTATCTTCTTTCATTGATTATAGGAGGAAAGATTTTATATGGCCCATGTTTCCAAAGCAAAAACTGCCCCTGGGTTTAGAGATTGGACTTTGGTTCTGAGAGCAAACCTTACCGGTAAGACACACATAGTATCCAGAATACAAGGAATGCTACGGAGAGGCTGGAAGCCCAAAGGGAAAAGTCAATCCTATCAGATGAATGCAGTGTGGGGCAGACCTCAGACAACCTGATCAATAGGGCTGGCCATAGCTAGATGCAGTCTGTTTAAACTGGGTCCAAGATTTTCTTCTACTCTTGGGCTGAATTCCAAGGAGCCGAGAGGTCTCCAGACACCTGGGAAGCAAAGGGCTACCTCCAGTCAAAGCAGCCGCTAGAGAGTCAGATGTCTGTAATGGTTCTCAGAGCTCCAGTTCCCCCACGGGTGGATGGACAGACAGAGATGTGCACATCAGCAGGCCCTGGCAGAAGGGTGGTGATTAGGGTACCTACTGCTTAGAGCAGATTAGCCAAGTCTTGGCTGAGGCGGGAGGTTTCATCTCCCTTCCCCAGGCTACTCACAGTAAAAACATCATTGAAAAGTGACCAGGATGAACAGTGGTCAAGACCCAAAGTCACAGAGGACTCTCTCAGTGAGTCCTCGGTAATGAATGACTAGTGAGCAGTGTCATGCAGGCTGCCAATCATAACCTAAATACTTGTGGCATGTATCTAACGTGGGCGGATCACATAGCAGCAGCCGTTAGAACAGATGCATGGCTAAGGAACGGGAACTCATCAAGATCTCATCGTTGCTAAAACAGTAGAGGGTGCAGGAATAAAGCAGGCCCCTTCCTGAGGAATATGGGAAGGGCTCTCTTGACTCTGTTGTCTGTTTTTGTCCCTTGCAGATGTCTCTTCCTTTGTAGGCCTTCCTTTTGTAATTTTTAAATTCTTTTCTTTTTGTGTCTTTTCTGGTGTCATGCTTCTGGCTGGCTGGGCTACTTTCCCCTTTCCTTCACATGTTTTCCTGTGCTAAGTTGTGGCCGTTTGCATCCTGCCCTTCCTTTGCATATGAAGCTTCGCTGACAGTTCTAACTTCACATGAAACTTCATGTTTTCTTTTTTTTTTTCAAGGTATAGGATTTTTATTTCAGTTTCTGTGGAATTCTGAATACAAGTCACCAACCATGAGCACTGCATAAATATATATTGAAAAAAGTGAGGGGGAAAAAAGATGACCGTGAGAAAGAGTATAGTAAGGAAAGAGACATTCTCTCTGATCGTTTGGGGCTTATAATTTGTGCAATAGCTCAAGATATTGTATGCCCTTCCACAAAGTATCATCAACCTGTCAATCACAGCGTATACACTTGGTCCCTGAATCTGCTTTGATTTCAGGCATTTGAATAACATCCCCGGACCAAAAGCGTTTCACATTTTGATCATACCCATAAGTATTCCTCATTCAGCTACAACAAGGATGCTCACACTTCCCCTTGAGATATCACATTCCTCACTTGCTTTCCAGCCTCGGTATTCTCTGTTCTCAGCCTATGAGGCTCTGACTCTTTCTTTTATATTCAGTTGAAGTTCAAAGCCTCTGTAAACCTTTCCCAGACACTTAGCAATGACTCATGTCTGGGTCCTGGGAAGATTTTTTTTTTATAGGTTTTTTTGTTTTGTTTTGTTTTTGTTTGCAAACTCCAAACATTTTATTTAAAGCATGTTTAATACTGAAATTTTTCTTACTGTTGATACTGTCTTTAATCAAACACATTATTTTCATATCAATGCCCACTTATATTGGCTAGAATATAGTTTGAAAATAAATGTGCATTTCTTTAAATGTATGAATATTGTCTTTTTTCTATTTACAAAAACAAAGATCTGAATAATGAATTATCATCCCAAATTACATAAATTGTAATGGCTATGATAAAAACATAGGTTCAAATTCTACCATGTAATTGACTAGTAGGGCACATATGTAGTAGGCACCAAGACCTTAGTTTAATTCCTCAGAATTGAAAAATATTAATGTATGTTACATAAAGGAGGAAGGGGCTCCTCCCAAGCCCCTGAAAGGAACTCACAAGGAGTCTAAACTGGTCATGAACAGATTAATTTATGGCTATCTACATGGTCTTATTACCCATAGGGAAGTACAACTAAAGATAATTAAAATATTACAAAACAGGGGCTGGACAGTTGGTTCAATGGTTAAGAACATTGTTTCTTCTTCAGGTGATCCAGGTTCAACTCCCAGTCCCCACATGGCAGTCCACTCTAGCTCAGGGGATCTCAGCTCCTCTTACACCATGCCTGCCTGAATGCTGCCATGTTCTCATCTTGATGATAATGGACTGAACCTCTGAACCTGTAAGCCAGCCCCAATTAAATGTTGTCCTTGCTTCCTGTTATTTTTGTTGTTAGAGTTGGAATTCTGTTCTTGCGGCTATCTTCTTTTAAGTTTGTTGAAGGATTACTTTCCTGCATTTTCTAGGGCCTAATTTCCATCCTTGTGTTGGAGATTCCCTTTATTATCCTTTGAAGGGCTGGATTGGTGGAAAGGTATTGTGTGAATTTGGTTTTGTCATGGAATACTTTGGTTTCTCCATCTATGGTAATTGAGAGTTTTGCTGGTTATAGTAGCCTGGACTGGCATTTGTGTTCTTTTAGGGTCTGTATAACATCTGTCCAGGATCCTCTAGCTTTCATAGTCTCTGGTGAGAAATCTGGTGTAATTCTAATAAGTCTTCCTTTATATGTTACTTGACCTTTTTCCCTTACTGCTTTTAATATTCTGTTTTTATTTAGTGCATTTGTTGTTCTGATTATTATGTGTCAGGAGGAATTCCTTTTCTGGTCCAGTCTATTTGGAGTTCTGTAAGCTTCTTGTATGTTCATGGGCATCTCTTTCTTTAGGTTAGGGAAGTTTTCTTCTATAATTTTGTTGAAGATATTTACTGGCCCTTTAAATTGAAAACCTTCATTCTCATCTATACCTATTATCCATAGTTTTGGTCTTCTCGTTGTGTCCTGGATTTCCTTGATGTTTTGAGTTAGGATCTTTTTGCATTTTGCATTTTCTTTGATTGTTGTGTTCATGTTTTCTATGGAACCTTCTGCACCTGAGATTCTCTCTTCCATCTCTTGTATTTTGTTGCTGATGCTTGCATCTATGGTTCCTGATTTCTTTCCTGGGATTTCTATCTCCAGAGTTGTCACCCTTTGGGTTTTCTTTATTGTTTCTACTTCCATTTTTAGCTCTTGGATGGTTTTGTTCAATTCCATCACTTGTTTGGTTGTGTTTTCCTGTAATTCTTTAAGGGATTCTTGTGTTTTGTCTTTAAGACTTCTACCTGTTTAGCAGTGTTTTCCTGTAATTCTTTTTTTTTTTTTTTTTTTTTTTTTTTTTTTTTTTTTTTTTTTTTTTTTTTTTTTTTA
>LR749773.1:1614543-1734182 GCA_902729485.2 Mus minutoides
GTGGGTGGAGCTATGGCTGGGTCAGGCCCAGCCTCCGGTCGGGCGGAATTCTCAGATCCTGCCCTTGCAGGCAACTGCTGGCCCACTGCTCCCCAAACCTCTGCTGAAGTCCACTCACGCGTAACCCCGATGAGATCTTAAAGTCCTGGGGTATGCGAAGCCCAGGGCAGGCCCTAGGTGCGACCGCTGGGTTCAGAGGCCCTGTAATTCTTTAAGGTATTTTTTGTGCTTCCTCTTTAAGATTTCTACTTGTTTAACTGTGTTCTCCTTTTAGTGAGTTATTAATGCCCTTCTTAAAAATCCTCTACCAGCATCATGAGATATGATTTTAAATCCGAGTCTTGCTTTTTGGGTGTGGTGGGGTATCCAGGTCTCACTGTGGTGGGAGTACTGGGTTCTGATGATGCTGAGTGGTCTTGGTTACTGTTAGTAAGATTCTTATGTTTGCCTTTCACCATCTGGTAATCTCTGGTGTTAGATGTTCTAGCTGTCTCTGGCTGGACCTTGTTCCTCCTGTGATTTTGTTAGCCTCTGTCAGCACTCCTGGGAGTCCAATTCTCTCCTGAGTCCCAGTGGTCAGAGCACTCTCTGCAGGCAAGCTCTTGTCTTGCAGGGAAGGTGCAGAGAGGTCTGGAGTTCAGCTCCACCTCCTGGCTGAGGATGAAGACTGGAAGGGCCCCTGTCCGAGAACCTCTTTTGCTTCTGCGGCCTGCGTGCTCTCCTGCATGGACTGGTCTCTGAGAGACCCGGGATACAAGATCGAAACTTCATGTTTTCAAAAACACAAAGACCCATTTAAAATACGAGATTCAAAAAGCCAAGCCACAATATAATGCTTGAATGTAAACATTTTTATTGCATATCTATCTATCTATCTATCTATCTATCTATCTATCTATCTACTTAACTTCATCCATCTGTGCACCCACTGAGTGAGTGCACACGTGTGCCAATCAGAGAATAATCTGGAAGACTCAGCTCTCTCCTCCCATCATGTGAGGCCTGGCGATTAAACTTAGGTTTTTGGCTTGGTAGCAGGCACTTCACCCCCTCAACAATCTTGCCCACCCAATCTTGACCATTCTCAGTTCCTTATTTGTCCAAACAAATTTTAGGATCAATCAAACAAACACCATGAACACCTTTCTTAGGATTTATTATTGGACTTGCATATGTTACTATCTATGCACAGGTTACACCCATAGGATAAGACAACACTGAGGAAAACATTATGTTGCTATAGCAGTAATCTACACATGAGTGCACATCATGGGTGGGCATGTGACCTATGGAAGAAGTGGCATTGTAATTCAGTGTACATAAGACAGCTTTTATTCATAAAAATAACTACTAAATCTCCTGAGCAAAACTAAATTCTACATGGTTAAAGGCTTAACAGACTTGAGATGCAAGGCTAAGTTTTAAAGCTTCTCAGAGAAATTGGTTGAAAGCGTCTTTATGACCTCAGGGAAGAAGAGATGCCAAGCACAGGCCATAAAGGAAAATAACAGTAAATCTGACGATTAGAATTTAATGACAGAACTCACCACACTCAAAGTGAAAGGCTACAGATCAGGAGACTACATTTACAGTTCATATCAACATGCAATATAAAAATGAACAAGAAACATTCTGTAAGAAAACGGCAAAGGTGCCGGGCGTGGCGGCGCACGCCTTTAATCCCAGCACTCGGGAGGCAGAGGCAGGCAGATTTCTGAGTTCGAGGCCAGCCTGGTCTACAAAGTGAGTTCCAGGACAGCCAGGGCTATACAGAAAAACCCTGTCTCGAAAAACCAAAAACAAACAAACAAACAAACAAACAAACAAAAAACGGCAAAGGATGCTAACAGACAAACACACAGGAAAACTTAAGTGGCCAGCAAACATACGGGAAAATGATAACTAAAGAGA
Source organism: Mus minutoides (assembly GCA_902729485.2). Classification (NCBI taxonomy): domain Eukaryota; kingdom Metazoa; phylum Chordata; class Mammalia; order Rodentia; family Muridae; genus Mus; species Mus minutoides. The sequence goes on from LR749773.1 coordinate 1,616,455, forward strand.
CGTTATTTCACAGTCAACAAGTGTGTAAGGAGTACCACCAGGCACTGCCTTTATTTGTGGGAACTATAATAAAGAAATTTAAAGAGGAACAATCATTTAAAGAATCTAGTAGAAAAGATAAACGGCAGGCATGAATGGAGAAGAAATTCCAGCAGACAGAATGAATGAAATAAAAAACTTGATGAGCATTAAGCCTAGTAACAGCAAACAGAGCTCTGAATGTAGACTTGCTACAGCCAAAAGCCAAACAAATGGAACATCTGCAGTGAACGTCATGGACAGAGTGGAAGAAGTTATCCCAAACTGAATCTGACACGCAGACCAGAGCATCTGTACCTATGACAGCATCAAAACTTTGGACTCACAGACAACTGGGATCCCAGAGGAGATGAGAACTATTTGATGAAATGATAAGGGTGGCAAAGTTTCCCAAAGGGACCAGAGACCAGAAACTGGATAAACACTGGGTAACAGATGAGCTATTCCTCCTCACTCCATAACTAACAATGAAAGCAAAGTGAAGCCTGGAGACAGGCCAGTCACTGTGTGGAGGAATAAACTGTAGAGAGGCCAACAGAGACAGGATGCAAAGAAAAGATTTTGTTCAGTGCCAGCAAGTTTCCTCCAGCAACCTTTCAAAAGAGGCATTGCTACACACATTTCATGGGAAAACATAAGAGACGTTATCTCATGATCAACAAATCTGTAAAGATTATAATTTGTAAGAAGCTATTTCAGCCCTGTTCTGTTTATGTCCACAGGCACTCTTCGGTCTAGTGTGTTAGTAAATACTAATTTGATAATGGGAAAAATGAGCAAGAAAGCAGTATTCAAGTATGAGGACTGTCAACACCTTCCCGCTAGCTTCGCACACTGCAATAAGCCACGTCTCTTTCTGCTTCTGTATTTTTGGCAACCCCCTCCCACCCCCCCGTAACTAATTCTGATAGCAATCACACTCATTCATGCATTTAAAAAGTATTTTTGTTTCCATTTACTGACAGTTTCCTATAACTTCAACCTATACTAAAGGCCAAGGATACAAAAGTTAACAAGATATAGCTTTTAAGGTTCTGGGCTGGGGAGATGATTCAGCTGGTAAGATGGCTGCTGAGCAAATGTGAAGACTGGATATGGGTATGTGCATCTGTAGCCCCAGGGCCCTTACAGGAAGGAAAGGAGGTGGAGACAGGAGAATCCTCCAAAGTGTGTGGGCCAGGTAGCCTCACTTACACAGCAGCAAGAGATCCTGCCTTAAAGTGACTGAGGTGGATGAACACCCCAAGTTGTCCCCTGATCGCCATACATGCACAATGGCACCAGTGCAGATACCTGCAATTACGTGTGCAGGTAGGTAAACGTGCACACGTCACATGCAACACGTCACGTGCTCTACACACACACACACACACACACACACACACACACACACACACACACACACGATTCTTAGAGTCTACCAGAAAGAGGATAGTAAGTAAATATATTATACTCTGACAAATGATAAACTAGTATTTTTTGAAATGGAAGTGATGTCCACTGTATTCCTTAAAAGGCAAATAAACATTTAGTAGCGGCCAGCAATAACAATGGTTTTAGACAAGTTGTGAAGTTGGCTGGAGCCGAGAGCAAATCTTGTTACCACATGAATAGCAATAAGATGCAGACCAAGTTGTAGCTCTGAGCCTGAGCCCCTTCATCCAGGAAATGAGGATAATACATGCCCCATCTTGTTCTATTATCAGCAAAATCAACTGAAAGAAATCACACAAATTTTGCTCAGGATAGTCGGCAGTAATGGCAGTTGACACTTCTTTGTAGAGAGTATAATTTTAACCCTTTGGAATCTGAAAGGGAGCCATACACAGAAGGTTTTTTAAAAGATTCTAGAAAACTGATATTTTAACAAATATTCACTAGTCCAAGAAGTAGGAGAAGGATAAGAAAGACATGGTTTACCCTTTAGCAGAGCTGTGACCAGAGACACCTGTGAGGAGGGCATCGTTGACCAATAGTTATTCAAAGTTAAAACAGCATTGAACTTCAAAACATGCATCCAACAGACAAGTGCCTCCAGGAACTGACTTATGACAAAGTTGTACAACTCCAACTGTAAGACCTGGACAATCAGTTAGCCATGTAAAAGGATCATACCGTCCATTACCTCATTTTTCTTAGTCCTCAAAATACACACTATCTCCACCTCTCTCGTAAGCCTCTGTATCCACACTGAACATTCCCCCTTTGTTAGTTAAAAATAGCCTGGATTATTCACAGTCTCTTTTTTTGTTGTTGCTGTTGTTTTGACAGGACTTAAAACGCAGCTGCATGCAACAAACAGTTTAATTGCAAGTTTTAAAAACTCAGTTAAAATGTGAAAGCTGCATTGTGGGCTACTCACACTCAAGATGAAAAAGATGGCTGTTCACTGCTGCCTTTATAAGTAATAAAAATGCCCTTTATGTTAACTGATTTTGATTAACTGAGCTGACCAATGTCTTCTAACAATGGTGGGACAGGGATTGCTAATCTCTTGCTATGAATCACTAGAAAAGGTGGACACAAAATTAGAAGCCTATGCTTGAAGTCACCTGGGAGGCAGGATAATGATGAATTATCAGGTCAAGATTTGGGGGTGGAGGGTTGACAACTAATGTTTAAACTCACCCAGGAGAAAGGTGAGACTGTTGAGAGACAAAGCAGGTACTTATGTGAGCCTCCTGGTGATAGGTGGCCAGGGGCTAGCCTGAGGGAGAAGCCAAGTCAACTTCCTTTTTTTAGGCCAAGACTCTAAAGGGCTGAACCATGGTAATGCCACTGAACCAAAAGGTAGACCTTGGAAAGATGGCAATTCAACCTCACTGAGTAGGGGCCCCAGACAGGGACATCATAAGGCACACGCTGTAACGTAGCTAGTTTTACTACATTCAGTGAAATAAAGAGGAGCATTAAAAATGTTGATAGGAAACTGATATCTTCTTTAAAATTATATATTCTACAAATGATAAGCACAGTTGCAGGCTCAAGGAGTCACTGAATTCTGAAATAGGCAAAAGAATATCTTAAGACGGAACAGGCCAGAGTATGGAAGCTACAGAAGGATGGGCAAGGGAAGAGACAGTGAGAACTTACAACGTGGAGGAAGGTACCTGCAATTCTGGAAGGAAAGAAGGACAACCAGGCAGAGAATGTTCCAGTTTGGTTAAAGACACCACAGCATAGATTCAAGATATCCTTGGATTCCAAGGATCATAAATGAGATGAAAGTATAATATTAAACAGATTCTGCCATTCAAGGACAGGAAGTCATACTTGGGTTGATATACATCAATTGATTCAACAGTTTAGGTAAAGGGGGCAAAACTGAAATCTAAATAAATGGGGAAGGGGGAGGGGGGAGGGAGTTTGTGGAGGGGAAACCAGGAAGGGGGATAACATTTGAAATGCAAATAAAGAAAATAACCAATAAAAAATAAAAAAATAAACCAAATTTAAAAATAGAAATCTAAATAAACAACCTACTGGCTATTAACAAAATTAAATATTTTTGTTACTTTGTTTAAAAAAAAAAATCCTATGGGAGATGAGGGAATCTATTAACCCAAATAAGTTCAAACACTTAAAAAAAAAAAAAGGATACAATGCCAATCTTATACAAATTGAGAAAATAGAAGAACATGAAACCTTCCTTGATCAGCAGTACAATAATCTCTTAATAAAATGCTAACAAATCAACTCCAACAGCGTATAAAGGAATGATAATCAAGCATCTACTATGAGACATGCACATTTAATAGTATTAAAATGAAGAGAATAGTACATCATTGGCTTGATAGAGATAAACTGACAAAATTCAACTCCGTATCAGGATGAAAACTCAGCAAACAGGGACTGAACGAGTGCTCCTTATGCTGAACAAGTGCTTCCTATGCGGTCAAAGGCAGCTACAAAAGCCCTGCAGGTCCTATCCTTAGAGGACAATGTGGCTGCTTTCCCAGCAAGGATAACGCCAAAGCATGGAAGCATAGGTGTGGGCCCTTACCACACTTCCTCAACAATGCACTGGAAGTCCTCCCTAGGATAACAGGAAGGATGCAGATCAAAAGGAGAACAGTAACTGCACCCAGGTGCCTGAAGATCTGCTCTTTACAGGCACAGACTTCTTAAGACGATGGGTGTGTTTTAAGTCATGGTCTTGCTACGTAGCCTTGGTACTTGCTTGTGGACCAGGCTTGACACAAACTCTGGGCAGCCCTCCTGTTTCCAGCTCTGTAGGCTGAGGGTCACAGGTGCACACGTGCCATCATGCCCTGCTCCTAGAGATTCGAGACTGAGCTGCTTCTGCTATACCAGAGGCCAGTGCACAGAAGGCACCAGAAGCATAGAAGGCAGTGGCAGAAACAAAGGCTTTACTGCTTCTGAATGTCTTGGTCGTTATCCATCCAAAGCATGGAGATTAGTAGGCACCACCCACAGAGAAACAAGGGACTTGGGTTTGCATGCTGGTTATCGATCCTTAGTTAAGTCCGTAATGAAAACTGGTGCAGCTGAGGATGCGGGCTGTAGGTATACAGGCATTCGTGTATCTACACTTTCAGCCCTACAGTCTATACAGCAGTCAATCCCAGACAGTCACAATCTCCATGTGAAATACAAAACAGTCTCTGAAATGAGCACAAGACAAATACACAGAGTGATAAAATAAACTTCACTGAAGTGAGTAACTTTCCCCATAAAGGCACCATTAAGAACGAGATACACCACAAAAGGATGATGGTATGGCTAACAGCCACTTAAAATCACACGGAGTCTTAGAGAAAATCAGAGAAAGGAAAATAATGAGAAGGACAAGCACATGGTCACACAGCCACACAAGTGACTAAAATGAAATAGTGTAATCTCTAAGGCTGGGCAAGGGCGTGAAGAAACAGACTTCAGGACTGCGGGAGAAGTCAGACCTGTCAGCTGTTCCGGGAGAGAGACTAGAGGGTAAGTGTCCTGTGACGCCCGTCCTTCCGTGTATCTGTAGTTCCCAGCATGAGGTAATCAACAGTAGCATGGATCAATTGTGACATTTCTATCATGAACTGCCATAAAGCTAATAAGCACAGACACAAAAACACAATTGCATTTCAGTTTTAAGATGTCACACACACAGCCTATCTGTGTGAAATAAATGAAAACTTCATTTATTTAGGTGTACTCAAGATTTTGGGAACAGTTTTTTCATGATTAAATTTTCTCATTGGGGAAAAGTTTCTAATCTCAATGAAGCTTACCTTATCACTGTGTGTACTGTTGGTGAGTTTCTTAGGCTGAGGTCGGAATGACCATCCTTGGTCACTTTCTAGAGCCTGCTGCTTTCTTCTTTTACAGCTAATTGTAATCTGAGAATCTGAGGCTGGGGATTGGGAAAGGATGTCTGTTAGGTGGCATCCTGAGAGGCCTTTGGAGTAATGGCAATATTCTACTTTGTGACCTAAAGGGGTTGGGGGGTTACTGACAGACTGTGGAGTTGAAAATGTATGTACTTTCCTACAAGTATTTCTCACAATAAAAGCAGCCAAGCACCAAACAGAAGGGAGGGTCCAGCCTTGGACATCAAAAAGGAGAGACAGTCTTGGATATCAAAAGGGAGTGTCCAGACTTGGGCATCAGAGGAAGGCTTGCTACTGCCCTTCACTCTGACCTGTTTTTTAAGTACTGCTAAGCAGTTTATCTGTTCTGCTTCTGTGACTACACCTGATGTTTCTGAAAAGCCTTGCTAGGGTAGAAAGTTTATTGCCAAAGAACGGTGGAAAAAAAATCCATCAATCCAATAATTAAACCTTTGGTCTCATCTCAACATGCTCTAAGAGGTAAAATTAATAGGACCACACACAGTTATTTTTCTGAGCTAAGGAGTTTGTCTTCAAGGGAAAATAGATTCCTGCTGACTGAGTAAATTAGGCAGACAAGATAACTCAGACGTGAAAGAGGTCAACAGTCAAATCCCAACGGGCTTCCCTTCGCTCCTTCTTTCTTCTGGATCACATCATCATCCTAGCAGAATCATCTCTGACAGGACACTCAGAAGGGGATCTCTAGACTGCAAAGATGTCCACATAAAGGGCAGCTATAATTGTTAATCTGGAAACGAGGGAAATGCTGCAGGCGAGACAGGAAAAGGGGGTGTGAGTGGAGTCGGGGTTACGCCAAACCCAGGGAGGTGGGGTGACATCATACGATGGAAGGTTGATTTACTCACATGAGTTGACAACTTGGAAGGGCCCGTGAAAGCACTTAATGAGAAAAGGAGATCAAACCGGCTGTGTGTAAGAACTTCAGTGTAGAAATCTAATCATGAAGTTAGGTCAGGCTGCTGGAAAACAAGCAAACCAACCCCTACGCAGACTGCATACTAGGGACATTGTAAGCTCGTGGCCGCCAACTGCTCAGTAACTGCTTACTGATAATTTCTACAAATCTCTTACTCATTCACTCCATCCTTAATGAATCCTACCTCCAGCCACACCCAGATCTACCTGAAACTCCATCACACATCTCTTCAAGCCTGCCTCTCCCTCAATAGTCTCTTGTAGCCTGTACCCGAGCAGACATCTTTGACTCTTTCCTCTCCAATAACCCAGTCTAGTTTATTCATTGCAGCACTAGAAAGCCTAAGTCAGTTGTCTTCATCATGATGCTTAATTACGGCAATAAAAAAGTAACTAAGACAGAAGTTGGTCCCAGGGAGCCGGCTATTGCTGTGAGTGGCCTGGCATGTGCTTTTTGTTTTTGAACCTGGGAAACTTTGTTCTAGGAAAACAGTTGATAGCCGTAAGCAGGGCTTAAAGGGCCATTCTAGTATGAGCTTGGAAGACAGTAGTCCTGAGATCAACGTGCACAATGGAAGCCCAGCTCAAGAGATGTCAGAGGGGAACAATAGCAACTGGGCCAGAGACCATTCTTGTGATATTTGGGCAAAGAATGTAGCTGCTTTTTTTGCCTTTGTCCTAAGAATCTGCTTGGGGCTAAACTCAAGAGTTTAAAACTAATTTTGTTGGCAGAAAGGACTTCAAGATAGCATAATACTGATCCTGTCATTCGGTTATTAGTGATGATCCTCAGGTAGGTGAAAAAGACCAAGCAGGGCACAAAGAAACACAAAATGCACAGCTTGAGGAGACACCAAGAGCTTTAATGCTAAGCCTAAGCTTGTGCTGAAAGAGGGAAGAAGGAACAGAATCCAGGGAGCGGGGCCTTCAGTGCAAGGTCCCATCCAGCTGTTTCCAATGTGCAAAAAGGAAAGCTTTATGCACCAAAAGGAAGCAACAGCAAATCAAAGTTTATGCAAATGTAATGCGAGGAAGGGGAGCCAGTTTCTACCGGCAAGCCGGCAGCTGAACTTGGCACCATCTGCCACACGGTTCCGACGTTAGACTCACGAAGGGCACAGGAGGAAGGGGGCTGCGAAATCCTCCTCCATTAAGGAACGCCAGGCATGTGGCCGGGGAGTCTCTGAGAAGCAATTGCTAAAGCTTTGAGAGTGAAGCCTGAGCTGCACTAGAGACTCAAAATGTTGGTGATGCCAGGGGTGGGATGCTTGTGAAGAGCTATTCAGGGAGTGGATGCACTGAGAGAGAGAAGTGTGGAGCAGCCAGCAAACCTGGCAGAACCACCCATACCTTCTGACATCCATCAGACAGAGCTGCAGCATCTGGAGTTTGCCCTGCTGGGTTTTGGTCTTGCCTTGGTCTAGTATTTCCTTCCTATGTTCCATTTTTATTCCTTTTGGAATGGCAATGTATATTCTGTGCCACTGTTATGTTGGAAGCATGTGATCTGCCTTTTGATTTTATAGGGAGTTATAATTAAGAGACTGCCTCAAGACTCGTAAGAGACCTTGGAGTGTTTTGTTTTTAACTATATTGAGGCAGTGAAAGACTACAGAGACTTTGAAGTTGGACTGAGTGCATTTTGCATTATATGGCCATGAGCCTGTAAGGTGCCAGGGAGAGAGATATGGTAGCTTGAATAAGAATGTTCGTATGAGCCCTTGGGCTCATAAGTTTGAATACTCAGCTTCCCCTTGGAGGAACTGTTTGGGAAGATTAGGTGTGACTTTGTTGGAGGAGGTGTTATCTCTGGGGATGGGCTTTGAGGTTCCAAAACCCCACAGCATTCCTTGTGGTCTGTCTGTCTGTCTGTCTGTCTGTGACGCTTGTTTATCAGGATGTAAGCTTTAGCTCCAGCATCACACGTGCTTTATTGCTTTCATGCTTACTGCTGTGACGGCCATGGTCTCACCCGGAGACTAGAGCCACCAATAAACTCTTGTCTAGAAGTTGTCTTGGTCATTGTGTTTTGTCACTGCCACGGAAAAGAAACGGAGACAGTCTCTGTACTGTAAAGCTCCCGAACACACTGTTCATTCTGCTCCGCTAATTAATCTGCAAACTCAGAGTCCAGTCACTGTCAGGGCCCCGATACCCAGCACCATTTCAAGCTTGAAGGCGTTACAAAAAAAGTGCTCCTCAATAAATAGAAACAGAATAAAAATAAGTATAGAAATAAAATGCAAACCATCTCTAATAGATGTGCCCTTTTAGAATGGTCCATGTTATTTCCTATATATTTTCATTAAAGTTAGAAATAGACTTCATGGTCTTCAAGATTACAAATTAAATATACACTAAGAAATACTGGAAGATGTTAACATAGAAAACGTATTAAGATTAAATAACTCTTGTGTCTTTTTTGTTGTTTCAGGTCAGAGAGGTAGTGGGGGATTTTATTAGCCACGAAGATATGTGTGTTCCATATCAAAGAAGTAGTATTAAAAAAGTTAGCCTAGAGGCAGGATAGACAAACAAGAAAATTATTAAAGCTCTTTGAGTATAACACACATAGTATCCCACAAGGATATATGTTCACACAATAAAATATTCAAGATCATTCCAGTTTACAGGAGAGAAGGCATACTCTGGTGGAAAAAAAAAAGATTTCAATACATGCTCAGCTATCTATGTGTTTTTTTTTCTTATAGGAAAAAAAGCCAGAGCAGCTGGCCTTACAATAATGAGAAAAAGGTATTGATAACGAGCCTTTTAAAAAAAAGCATCTCAACTGCTCATCCAAGGCTGTATTCATTCTTCACTCAGAGCCTGCCTGTCAGGCTTGAAAAGCAACAGGGATCACTGGCGCTTTCTACAGTCCAGTCATGGAGAACAGAAATGAGTGTATTCTTCACACAGCAGTGAGTAGATGGGGGTGCATCATGTGTATTACAAGGGCCGATACATTCTGCTTGGCTTCAGGAAGTCGCCTGTAATTAACTACAATTATTTATACCCAACTTAGAAATTCCCTAATTTGACATTTCATTACCTAGAAACACTATCCTTAAATCCTAGTTTGCACAACAAGTATCTTTTTAGTGGCTTATATGCAGTTCTTATTAAGTGATTTAATAGATAATGGACTCAAAAAGGAATTTCTTTAACCATTTAGAAGTTTGAAATAATTTATTTTATACTTCACTTTAGGGAGACTTTTTGTTGTTGTTGTTGTTGTATTTTTTGGTGTCATTTTGTTGTTTCTTTAAACAGCTGAGAATAAGAAGAAGAATGGGGGGGGGGGGTTGGAAATGTAGTGGGATGCATAGCCTAGTAGTTTGAGTTACAGATGGCACATGAAACTTCTTGCACAAGATCCAGGTTCAGTTCCCAGCATGCACATAGGAGCTCCCAACTGTCTGTAACTAGTTCCATGGGATCCAATGACCTCTTCTGTCCTCTGTGGACACCAGTCATGCAAGTGGCACACACACACAGAACTGCAGGTAAAACACCCATATACATATTATAAAAAACCTTAAAAAAAGTAAAATGTAGCGGACTGAAAATAAAAAACATAATCAGCAGTGTCATGTTTACTTAGGGTAAAGTTAAAAGTTCTACTTTGAACATAACTCATGAGAACTCCCATGAAAACACAATCAAGTTTGCTTTCTACCCTAAATATATGACTTCAGAAATATTAATGATTGCCAGCTTTTGGTCAGAAGCCACTCCTATACTTTCCATTTACTGGAACACACACGGACACACACACACAGGGACCAGCACACCCCCTCTTCACCCTGGATGACACCAAGACTTGTTTCCCATCAACTGTCACTGAGATTAACACAGGGAAACATTTTAACAGGAAGGAGTATTTTAAGAGTCCCAGATGACAGAACAAAAAGGGAGCCATTTCTGAAACTGTTTATAATAATCATTTAGAAGTTGCTCATTAATGCCTGGCTGTCCTGTGAGTAATCTACTTGGCAAGCTCAAACAGGTCATAACTGCAATGCACAGTAGGATGAGTATTTGTTAAGGAAAACCTGCAATGAAAGAATCAGAAAATTAAAAGAAGGACCTAGTTCTAGGTGTGACACCAGAGAGACTTCATGGACCTACGATGTACACTGGATATGTAAGAGAGGGCAGGGCTTTCGAAGGTCAGATCACGGGAGGCACAGCATAACTTATAAGCACTACCCAAACTAGCATCATTTTGTCTTTTGGATTCATCTCATTACTATAAGTAATGCTCGCATTACTATAAGCTATGGGGGACCACGGTGAGAGCTTAACATGCCTTGTAAGCCTGAAGGTAACGGATATCCCACACTTAGGGGTAGATATGGAGGAACATCCTCTCCCTCTGCAGGAAAGGCGACACTTGCATCTCTGCTGCAAGGGACTACTTCTTGTCACCTTCTGATTCACCACCACAGGGAAGAGGAAGGAGGTCAGAGATGCAGAAGGGGAGGTGAAGGCTTAAAGCAGGTAGAATAAACACAGAAACAGGCTAACTAACTAAAGCCTGTTTGCTGGCCCACACTCATCCTGATTCCTCTGTTGTGGATGGATGGCCCTGTTGGATAGGGAGGAAGTTCAGCCATAAGAAGGTGGGCATTACCCAATAGCTTTCATTCTTATGGAAATAAAGCTGGCCTCAGATAATCTGTGAAAAACAAAACGCAAAACAAAACAAAATCCTCTTTTAGCAAAGTAAGCTGAATAGCCTACACTAAAAGGTTATTTTGACCCTACATTGGAAATCTGGCTTCTTCAGTCATGTTTTTATCTTCCAGAAATATTCTCAAAAACAAAAGACTCTATAAACTATGATAATAAACACCTCTGTGCTTTATTGATAAACACATCTACATTATTACTAGAAAATTGTTACCAGTTTTCTTTTGTATTTCCTGTAACTATTCAAACAAATGACCATTACATTTTGGTCATTTGCTTATAATTAATCTTTATTTTATATATAAATATATACACACATGTATACACACACACACACACACACACACACACACACACACACACGGGTCTGGAGAGATGCTTCAGTGGGCAATATGCCTGCCACATAGATCTAAGGACCTGAGTTTGGGTACCAAGATCTGGTATAAACCTCAGTGCAGTGGTACCCATCTGTGATCTTAGCACTCCTACAGCCAGATGGAGACAGGAAGAACTCGGAAAGCTTACAGGCCAGTAAGTCTGGTGCATGCAGTGGTATGCAGGAAGAGCGCATCTGCTAAACAAGGTGGAAGGAAGGTGAGAATCAACACCAGAAGCCGTCTTCTGGCCTCCACAGGCACACATGGCATGTGTGCCCCACCCCGTATACACACCTACAGAGATTTCTTTAAAAATGCAGGTTATAACTTTTTAAGTACACTTAAGAAGATGGACTTTAAGATGTCATATTTTAAGTTATATTTGGTACTCTATTTTCCTAAGGCTGGAAAGGAACCTTGAATGGTTATTTAAACTCTTGTTCTAAACCTGTGGTTCACAACCTGTGGGTTAAATGACCCTTTCACAGGGTTGCATATCAGTTATTTATATTATGATTTGTATGTTACAAAATTACAGTTATGAGGTAGTAACAAAAAGATTTTGTGGTTGGGAGTCACCAGAACACGAGAAACTGTACGAAAGGGTCACAGCATTAGCAAGGTTAAAAAACACTGCTCTAAACTAAACCACCTAAAGGAGTAAATCAGATCTTTTGTTAAGCCATCCGGAATTTTTTTAGACACAAGTTGAATTGCTATAGTTGAACTTTGTTCATTATTTCTACTTTACAGAGATCACAGGTTATTTGCTAAAATACCTCCCATATTATCATGCTAGCAGTGACTTTATGAACCAGCCACCCACTTCCCCAACAGCGCTTCATGAAATAACTCACCTCAAACTTAGATGCAAGACAATAAGCACTCATTTTTTTTTTTTTTGTCCAAGAGCTCATGTGTCCAGGGTCAGGTTTGTTTGCCTGTTGACTATATGCCAGGAAGCAGGTGAACCTGGGCTTGGATGCTTTAACGTGGTTTCTTCTTGGTGCTGTTCTCCATGAGGGTTCTGATCTGTAGGACAGCCCGGAGATGGGAAACAGAGAGGGGGATGGACCTCCAGGAGAAGGCCTCGATGGAGAACTGGTACAACTTCACTTCAGCCGCATGCACCAGGTCAAAGCAAATCTTAGAGGCTCCCAGTTACATGGGTGTGGGAACACAGCACGAATCTTGATGGTAAGAACTGGCAACCGAACTGCAAGATGTAGGCACAGGCAGGGCTGAAAGTCAGGTCACTCAAAAAACAAAGCAAACCCAACCAGCCAGCCAGCCAGTCAGACAGCCAAGCAACCAACTAGCCAGCCAGCCAGCAGTCAGCCACCAGCCACCAGCCAGCCAGCCAGCCAGTCAGCCACCAGCCAGCCAGCCAGCCAACCAACCAACCAAGAAAACAGCCAGCCAACCACCAGCCAGCCAACCAACTAAAAAGCCAACCAGACAGCCAGACAGCCAGCTAGTCAGACAGCCAAGCAACCAACTACCCAGCCAGCCAGCTACCCAGCCAGCCAGCTACCCAGCCAACCAACCAAACAGCGAACCAAACAGCCAACCATCCATCCATCCGGCCATCCATCCGGCCATCCATCCGGCCATCCATCCATCCATCCATCCATCCATCCATCCATCCATCCGGCCAACCATCCATCCATCCATCCGGCCATCCATCCATCCATCCATCCATCCATCCATCCATCCATCCTAACTCCATTTAGTATAGTTTTTGTTTTGTTCTACTGAGATCTGACCTTACTATGCACCCCAGACTGGCCTCGAACTCTCAACCTTGTTAGCCTTCCAAGTGCACTGCAGGCAACAAGTCACAGCTGGCTCCTCAGCATCTTTAACACCTGTCACCTTGCTCCGATGGGATACCAACTACTTGTTACCACACAGGGCCACAGGAGTGGGGTCACACTGACAACATGGCAGGTGGAGGGAGATGGCAAGCTGGAATGTGAAGACCATAAGGAAAGGAGACAGACTGTGCAGCTTCAGGAAAGCATGGCCTAAAGTCTGCTTACATAAGAGACCGTTTGAGTTTTAAAACTAAGGAACGGATAGAGCTGAAGTTGATCCCCGAAATCTCTCACATGCTTCCTTACCAATGCATTCATTCAAAGAGCAATGACACCCAAGATCCTTTAAAATGAACCGTTTATTACATCAGATTGTAATTCTCACATTATGTAAGTTACACATATGCTTATTCTGAGTATTTCACATGGAAAAATTTAAACTTCTATAGGCAAGCAAAACTGTACCACACAATATATAAGTGGGAAGGGGTTTCTGCTAAATGTTCAAATAAGGCAAGTATTTAAAAACAATAAAATGATAACAAAAGCTAACCATTCCTTTAAGAGAATTCAACACTACAAGCTACATGTTCTTTCTGAGTGTATTCATATAATCGAGGCAGTGTTTCTTCATTTAAAACATCAAGAAACAGAATAAGGCTCGTTCACGGACAGAGCTGCCTTCAAAATTCCAGTCTCAGTTGTGTTCTTCAAATTAAAAAAAAAAATTCACAAAGTGCACAATTAAGGAATATCAAAAACTGAATCTGCTACTCTAATAACGGCTTTCCATGCTTAATACTTAGTAGTTTATTGGACCAAATTATATTTTTCCAGGGGAAAAAAATTAAGATAAGCCACAAAATATTTAGTTTGAAATATATGCTAATACTTTTCATAGAAATAAAAAATAATGGAGGAAAGGGTTATTCATTATGAGGAATAGGAAGCAAAACACTAGAATGACCGAACATTTTCAAAGAACAAGCGCCACGAGGGACATGTGCATTCAGCCTTGCAATCCAGAGCGAGGCGGCTGTCTTACTCCAGCCAGTCTACTTCATCGAACTCCGAGTCATCTTCCAAGTCACTGTGGCTTTCTTACTCCAGCCAGTCTACTTCATCGAACTCTGAGTCATCTTCCGAGTCGCTATACTCCACAGCAATGCGGCGAGACAGGATGGTGGCGACGTCATTTTCAATCCGCTCATGTTTTGCTTCCTGTTCACGCTGCTCTTCCACTTTGCGAAGCTGAATACCTGACAGATCAAAGCCAGACCTATCGCTTTAAGTCAGATCCCAAAAACTAGACACAATCCTTCTAGATTAAAACCAAAAGCACCTGAGTATCACTAGTAGGAAAATAAAATTGTTCTGAGTTATTAAGTCTTTTATTACATGATCATCTGTAAACTGGATAGTGACCCCATTCCACTGAGACAGCCCTATGGATTTCTGTATTTATCCACCATGCTCCTCTTTATCTCCCCCTAAGAAGTTAACCAGACGACCCTGCTATCACCTCTGTGGGTGAGTATATAACACGGATGAGTATATAACCTGTAGTCCTAATGGCCCCTGAACCTGAAGGAAAGGCACTATTAATTCTGTACACTCTTGACTCCTGCCTAGGAAATGCTGAGTTAAGAAATGACTAAACATGGTCTCTCTTGTTTCTAAGAGAAGAACCTTAGTCCTTTAGAGGCATCTGGCAAAACGAATGCCAATAATAGCCCAAATAAGTAGCTTCTACACCAGGAACACCATTTTATGGAGGTTAATATAGGTACTAGAGAGAATTCTTACTAAGTTTTCTGTATCATAGAAGTCCAATGCTTTAAATTTCTTTTTTAGACAGTCTCACGTAAACTAGGCTGGCACGGGACTAAGCGTAGCCAAGAATCACCTAGAACTTGATTCCCCCCGCTGCCTCTATTTCTCCAGTGTTGGGATTACTGAGTGCTCAGTCTTACGTAGCACTTGGGATCCACCCCAGGGCTCTGCACGTGCTAGGTAACCACCCTAACCACTGAGCCACACCTCCAACCCAGACAGGCCTGTCAACTTCTCCTTCATTTTAAGAAGCTCTCCTGGTTAAATGAATTGTTGTTTTTCCCTGAAAGTCACTTAAAATATAAGTTCTACATATTCCTGTTTCCTAAGACCATTTTTATAAACACATGACCACCTAAAAGCTTCTAAGTGTGGAACGAGGCACTGTCTTAGCTAAGTACTGGGGAGGTTTCCAGAAGCACACTGACAGCGCTCCTACCTTTTCGGATGGCTTCCAGCAGCACACTCCTTGCGTCACTGATGACAGGCAGGGTGGATGGATGGCGCTTTGGCTCTGAGGCAGGTAGAACTTGTGATGGAGGAGATGGAGGCATTAATGGAGCATGGGGACCTGGGGCAGTAGATGGAGTTGGATGGAGCCCAGAGGGAGGATGAGCAAGAGCTGCAACTGTGACAGGAGATGATGGCCGAATGCCAGGTGGAGGTAGAGGCGGCGGCGGTGGGGGTGGAGGCAGCCCCTGCACTTCACCTTGTGGGAGTGGGTGAACTGGCACAGTCTCACATACTGGGGCAGCTCGTGCTACTGGGGGAGAGGGCTGCACTAGAGGGGGAGCAATTGGAGGAGGAGCTGGGTGGAGAACACCAGGGGCGATCTGAAGAGGAGCCGGAGGTGGGGGCACTGCTGGGGCCTGCAGAGCAGTGGCTGGGGGAGGGGGCGGGGGAGGGACTGGCGGGGGAGGAGTGGAGGTCATTGAAGCTCTTAGTGAAGAAGTGGACAAGGCAGATGGGAGAGGTGGGGGAGGAGGTGGGGGAGTGGGGCTCACAAACACAGGTGTTCTGCCTGCAGCTGGGGACTGGGGGCGATTCTCTATCAAACCTGTAGCAGAACTGAAAAGACAAAGATGTCCAGGATGTTATTAAATCAGAAAGCTAAAAGGGAACACGACTGTAGAAACTATAAACGACTACCAGTAGCTACATCAAAATAAACCCCTAACATGTTCCTGTAGAAGCTTTAAATTATTTAACATTATTTCAAAGAATAAGGACTAAAAGTGTACAAGCAAATTGATGGGCAATGCGCTGGTTTATAATAATCTAACTTTGTATGCAACTCTCACGCCTCCTCAGGAGTTTCGTGCTTACTTCAGTAAACAGTGTTCAGTTCTATGCTGTGACGGGGTGGCTGCAGTGCCACTCCCACCCACCCCCCATGACACTGCAGTGTCTGTAGTCACACCTACAGCAGAATTTGGCTAATATGATGACAGTGTTTTTGTACCGAAGCTGTGAAGGTTCATCATATGTCTTTTCAGCGAAGCCAATGGCAGCTCAAAAAAACCCAGAAAAGGACATTTATGCCACTTTCTTCCTAAGGCCACTACACCAAATAAGCCAGGGATAGGAGGCTTCTGTGGTCTATCCTATTTTAAACTAAAAATGGTAAAGCTGGTCTGTATTTCTCTATTAGAAAACCTCTTTAATATGCCTATGTTAACAATTTCTGCATTGGATCACATAAAACTTTAAAATAGTCTTACTGAATGCTGCTACAAGTTGAAGATGCTGATATATTTCCTTAGTATCAGACTAACATCTTTGACCTCCTTATTTTAGAACTTTGCTAGATTGTAAAGATTCATGTTTTCTTAATAAACTATACATGATTATGCTAGTTAACAAAACTATAATTACATACATGAAAACACTAATCCTTAAAGCAATTAGCTAAATGACCCCAGGAGAAAATGCCAGCTCTAATCAGAGGAAAGCAAATACCTTTAATGTCTAAAGGTGCCTCCTGGTTTTGTAACAGGTTTTATTTTAAAAAAGACATTTATGGACAATCGTTGGCTGCTTCCACACAGAGATGGTAGACTTGGGATAGAAAGTATTTCCAGAAAGCCTAAAATGTGTATGACTGATCCTTCAAAGAAAAGGTCACTGACCCTCAAGATAAAGCATTATGAGACTGTCCCACATACCTGATACAGGTGGGTGTGGGCTTTGCATCTCCTGCTCCATGCATCGGTGGAGGCGGAGGGGGTTCATGGGGTCTCACTAAGACCCTCTCCTCAGCTCTGGTCAGAAGCTCACTCATCTGACTGAATGGCAAGGCAGAGAGTGAGTACGATCCGTCCATATGATCCACGTACGTCTGTGGCCTACACAAAATACACAGCATCAGCGCGTCTGTCAGAATCGCTGCACGGACAGTCAGTCTCTTGAACGCAGTAGTGGTTTTCTGTGTGAACTTACTACCAGGTGGACATTTTGGTTTCTTAAACTAATGGCTTCTAAAAGTCTTGGAGTAAGAGCAAACTCTTCTTGCTTCTACAGTCCGAGAGAGGCAAGAAAACTCAGAATACAGCTGAGACACAGCAACATGAACTTTACATAAAACAAGATTTTAGGTGAGCACGTGGGAATCTGTGTTTACTGACCACAGCACATTCTGGCAGCAGAGCTGGTTTAACAGACGTGCACAGTGCATGTCACAAGGTGCTCAACTTACACTGTCAACAGGCCAGACCTCACCTAAGCAGAAATGCCTGTGACAGCTTTTATTTTATTTTAATTTCCACTCTTTCAGTTTCTTTAAGTAAAGCAGCTAGATAGTATCTCTTAACTATGTACTCTCTTAAAATAGGCCCCAATATTTTAGTTATACCTCAAAACTTTCATGGGTTTTCAAAAGAAAACTTTAAGCTATTTTTCCAATAAAATCAGTATGATAAAATACACATAGATTTTTCCACAGAAGCTTGGAAGTATGTCTGTTATGGTAGGTAGCATGTTACTTAGATAGGGCTCCTGGCCACTGAGGAAGGACCCAGATCTAGCCCACTTGTCTGTAAAAGAAAGGAAGGAATTCTGTCTGAAATCCCTGACATATCTGAATTTAGGGATGTGGAAGAGAAAGGAAGTCAGGGGACAGAGAAAGAACAAAGTTAAACCTCTTCTTAACCCCTGCTTCATATACAATGAAAATCAATACCTCAGAAATATTTCAGACACACTGTATTATGGCATTCTAATACACTTTACCTGAAATACTAGGGGGTAGTTAAGCCTTTAGATAAAAGCTAAAACAAATCAGAAAAGTATACACTGTAAACCATTATTTTTTTTTACAAATGACAACAAAAATTCCAACTATGAAAATGACCTGCCCAAGGAAGTTAGAATTTAGAAATTCAGAATTTAGAACTCAACAGTTCAAAAGCCAAGACTTGCTAGTATAGAAGTATAGGTATTACAGGTAAATCTAATGCTGATCATTCACTAGAAAAACAAACAAACAAGCAAACAAACAAAAAAACCGAAACCTTGTCTCAAAATGAGAGGCTGGGCCATTGGCAACTTCAATATGCTTGTGTAGGAGGTCAGCGTCATCTTCAGCCAGCTCTGGACCTTGGGCCAGCTTCTGCCATTCCCGCCGCCTGTCATGAGGTGCTCTTGGCACTTTCTCTGGTTCATGAGGACGGTCTAGATTTTTCTGCTATAACAGATATAATGAAACAATGCCAAGTGGTGAAATGCTAAATCCTTAAAAGGAGGTTATGATAATCAAAATAAAACTCTAAGGTCAATACTGAAAACGGCAATGTCATGATTATATAGCAAAACAGAGACCCATTTTACTGTACATTCAGAGTTAAAAACTGATCAGAGGTCACTGTAATCCCAGTTTCTCACCATGGTTTGGTAACTCAATTTCAAACTGAGAGTTCAGATACAAAATAGTGTGTGCCTAGGTTTAAAGCAGAAAGTCCTTTGGATGGAAAAGGTCGCTAACCCTTACTCCTATACCTACTTTTAATAAGTATCAACGTTTTACCAAGGATGGAACTGTCAACCCCCAGTCAACTAACTAAGACACAAAATAATCTGTATGGGAAATGGCCAGAGACTAAAATCACGGGAAGACAGTGTAGAGAGGCCTGGAGAAGGTAGGGACAAAGCAGGTGACACATGAACTAAGCCTGTCAGATCTAAGATGGGGCATGCTATGACGTTGACAGGCATGGCCATCTAAGGAGTTCTACCTCAAGCACAATTTTAAATCCCTTGTGCTCAGCAACCAAAGCCTGTGTTCAGGGGCACTTTGGCCTGCCAGTCACCAGTCTGTAGCTAGAACACAAGGGCACTGTCCAGCACATACCCATGCAACAAGAGGGCATTATGGGGACTGAGGAAGGCAGAGATAGTCAGAGGCATGGTGAAGACAGACTGTGCCTCTGCTGTGCCAAAATAAAACTCATCTCTTCCTCCTTCTATGTGCTTGTAAAATCATCACATTTTAAAACATGAAATAAAGCAGATTCTGGAAAATTTTCTCAAAGTGGAAAGTAAAGCACAACAGGCTGGAAACAAGAATGAGAATACAGTAACCTGCTAAAGACAGCCAGGCTGCGTGGTGTTGCAGAAACACCAGGAATGAGAATACAGTAACCTGCTGAAGACAGCCAGGCCATGTGGTGTTGCAGAAACACAGTGGCTTAACTTATCAACTCTACTCACACCTGCAAGACACTCTCTTGTGATCTGTGTAGTTATAAGGACTTTAATGCTCGGACCCAACAAGACAGGGCTGCCCAAGTGTAGACTAACAGCGTTTCCCAGGTACGACAACCCAGGAATATGGAAAAAGTAACTTCTACAATACCTTCTGCTTTCTCTTTTCCTTCCTCTTATCCTCTGTATCTTGCAACATCTTTTCTTTCCACAGATCAAAGAAATATGAAGGATTGGTATAAAACTTCAGCCCTTCCTTACCATCGTCCCTGGAAAACAGCGCACCCAGCAGTTATTAGGTGAGACAGAGAACCAAGCAGACCAACGCTTACCACTGCAGTGTGCTCCCCTCCGTGACAGCACATCACACACACAGCGTGTGCACTAAAGTAGTGTCTGGCCAGGCATGGTGCATATCAGTGATCCTGGCACTCAAGATAAGAGACTAAAAGGTCACAAGCTTTTAGTGGCCACTCTAGGTGACATAATGAGACTGTGTATCAAAATAAATAAATATTGTCAAAATAGAGTATTATACTAATACAGTTTTGTCTTTTTTATAAATCAGAAAGGAAACTGTGAAAAAAGGAAAAGCAGACGCCTTTCAGAGTTGGTTAATTGTTTAATGCACTGTTGCTCAACTGTAGGGCCCACTTTTCCTGAATACTAAATTTCCAAGTCCTTTGGGAAATTCAATAGTTAGAAATACTTCTGCCAAATCTCAAAGTCCAGAAAGCAGGAGCATTGCTTAGGACAGAGAACCTTTCCCGTCTCCACTAGTGTTGTACAAACTCACTATCTTACCAAATCCAAAGGGGTTCCCTAACTTTCAGTTCAATGTTATTTACATGCATGCTGAACTACAGCTTCAAACAACATTTCAAAATCATTTTCCCCAGGACATGTGCTGTACGTCTTAAACTGCCTATTTAACAAACCCTGTGAAAGAATTCCCAAGAAACTGAGTCATTCCAGACTTCGCCAGAGTAAGTAAGTGGTGGAAAGTATTAAAAAACTATACATCCATTATGCAGACAGGGCAGACATACACACTGGGGACAGACAGATTGCAACGAAGATGTCTATCAGTACTGGGGAAGTTCAAGCTTCACTTTCTTATGGTTAAAATTTAAATTAGAAAGGCAAGGGCAACTTCCGTGACACAGTTCCATGGTAATACCCTTGCTGGTGGCTATTCATAGTCATCACTCAAAACTGGCCCTGGCTTTTGTACATCAGAACCTACAAGGCTCATCTGTGACAAGGGTTCCGTGAAAGCAGTAGGTAGGAAGGCCGGTCCCTGTTAGCTAGACTCAAAAGCAATTAAAAATTGCGTGAATCAAGCACTTAAACCTGAGTGTGAGGCAGACAGCCGGGTTTAACTCATCTGCTGACCTGTAAGGAGTGAGGATATTGAGAGGCGGAGGTTGCTCACACACATCGTATGTTTCTTGCAATGGGATAGGCAAAGTCTTGCGGTCGAAAAGCTGCTGATCTTGAATTGTAGAGCTCCGGAAAGCCTTTCTCATCGTTATATCTTGCAAAGACACTAAAACAAAAACCACAAATTCATCTTGTTTTCCTAAGACAACTCAGCCGAATGACATATTAGTGCCGCATATTTGTTTCAAAGCTAGTATGCCCAAAGGTTGTGTGCCTTAAATCAGGAGTCGGTCTAAATATTTTATTATCGTGTTTATCCTTGTCACTCCCTGCCTGATCTTCCAGATGAGTTTTTAACACAGCTTTTGTCCTCACAAGCTCTGAAGCATCAGGACACATTTCCCACCAATATTTCCTTTTCTTTCCTGGCAACTCTTGCCCAGCCCACCCGACCTAAACCCTCTGCACTTTTCTGCCATCTCTCCTGTCTACCTTTATACATCATTAGCTTCCGGTCAAAAGTGCCTGAAGGGACTAATTACTAGTGTGTCAGCTCCTATGTACACTATAAATACCACATATGGGTGATCTATATTAGTTTTGAAGTTACTCTTCTATTTGTACTATGCCGATTTCAGCCTAGTCGTACAAGACTATCTTGTACATTAGTACCTGCAGTAACTGGTAGAGCCCCATCACATCCGGGTTGATTTAAAACTAGCTTTGTTTACTTTTGTGCTCTCAAGAATATTCAAATAAGGTTTACGTCAAAATTCATCAAAACAGTGTAGTTTTGATATTAAGAGTGATTTCTTTACATTAAAACACTGGGCAAAGCTAGTATGGCGGCTCCCAATGCGTGGGAGGGGAGGGCAAATTTGCCACATGTTTTAAAACTAATTTATAGAGTCAAAATGAATCTAAAATCAAAAGAAAAAACTATCTTGTATACTGAATTGTAAGTATACAAACACAGTATCCACAGCAATGTCAGTAATCAGTCATTATTTTCAATCATTTTCCCTAAAATACCCTAACATTTCTTAAGGTCAATTCATGGACATGTGAATCTATATGTCACAAGGGGAGCAATGGCACTGCTCCACAATCGTGGTCACAGCAGAACTGCATCTCAGGGGGTCCACACTCCTGTCCTGACACACCTACAAACATCAGAATAGAGTTCAGAGCTTCCCCCACCATCAGCAGAGAGTGGTTTGGGAGATAGTTAATGAGCAGATACTGTATGTGATGGGTGCTTTCACTAATATGATAGTTAATGAGCAGGTACTATATGTGATGGGTCCTTTCACCAATTTTCATGACATTTAACCTTTCAACACTTCAGTGAAAGAGAAACTGCCATTCCATCTTTAAATACAGAAAAGCTACAAAAATACACAACAGGTTCAGCAATGGAAGCTAAGCAGCCCACCAGAACGGCAAACTTAGATCTGTTCTTGAGGCTGATTCATACCATAATACTGTTTTCAGGCTACCAGAAGTGGCCTGTGTTTGGGGCAATGAACATGGATCAGTCAGTGCCAACCCCTCTCTCTACTTATCAACTATGAATCGAAACAGAGCCTGGTGCCAAATGCCCAAAGCCATTTTGGTAAAGGATAAAAACCGCATGCAAGAGAGAAGAACTGTTCTAGCTGCTCCTCACTGTGTCATCTCAGGGACAAAGCGGACACCGTGACAACAGTCCCCTCCACTCAGCAGCATCTCACAGTATTACACGCACCCAAAGTATGTCAGCGCAAGGTGCTTGTAAGCAAAATTGAATTAAATATAATTGTATACACTTTTATAACATTGTTACACATTTTCTAAATTACATTGGCAGTTTCATGGTTGCTACCACTTAAAGATAATACAAAATACCTTTATTATACTCTGTAGTTTAATTATATGTTCATGTTCTTTTCTTTGAATTCCCTCTACATTTCAAAACCCAAATTGAATCACAAATCTCCACAAAACAATTCCAAAACAAGTGTTCTGCTTTGAGAGTTAGAACTTTTCTCCATGTTTCATGTATTTTATTTTAAAGAAATAACAGAAAAAAATAAAGTAAGTTATGCATAATTCTAAAACACTCATATTAATCATTTACTGGTATCTATACTTTTACTTTGAAGTTTACTGATGATGTTAAGACATTTATTAGCACTTAACAGTATGAGAGTAGCCAGAAAATAAATAAAAATGTCAAGGAAGAAAATCAATAAATGCAGTATTTTAAAAGTAATAGCATTTTGAAATGAAATGTTCATATATATATATATATATATATATATATATATATATATATATGAGAAACTGAATTCATATAAACATTATTACTGGCATATATTTACAACTATATATTAAAAAGAAAACATTGGCATAAATTAGATTTTAAGGTATTTATGATTACAATATATTTCTCAGCAGTACCAATTAAAGATATATTTCAAGAATTTTAAGGAACGTGATTAAATGTATGCAAACATACTTCAAAAGAAACCTCTAAGAAAGGCAACATACAGATGCAACACAGACATGTGACAGAGGGTTTGGACCTAGAATACAAGAAAACTCTTACAACGTCACAATAAAAAGAGAATTTAATCTTAAAATGGGCAAATGGACAGGGCTTAGAAGAAAAAACTAGGGGGGGGAGAACTGAATTGATATTTCTCCAAGAAAATATACACAGGGCTCAAATCTCAATGCCATTAGCCATCAGGATCTTATGAATAAAGCGGAAGATGCCATGGCCACAAGAGACCGCTATGCCATTCACTCACAGGACATGTCCAGAACAAGGGGATCAGTTATGCAGAAGATCAGTGGGAAGCCTCGGGTGGGGTGAGAGGCGAAATGCAGAGCGGAACCTCTTTATGGTGTGCTAAAAATGTTCTAAAACTGACCGTACCAATAAAACTTGGCTAAATATGCTAAAATGACATCACTGTACTGTATCTCAACTATAATGGGTGTGATAAGTTAAAGAGTAGTAAATACTTATTACATTATGTCAAAAGGAGTTTGTTTAATCATCAATATATTTATTCAAACATTCTACACTCTGCTTTTAGAATATTCTTTGTTTTCATTGTTTAAATTTAGATCTAGGGGCTGGAGCGAGCAGGGGCTGGAGCAAGAGGGAGAAAGGAAGGGAAAAAAATTAGATCTATAACTTGAATTTGTACTAAAGATGTTATTCAGAAAAAAATTGATGTTATGAAAAATTCACAAGAAACAAGTCTCTATGGCAGTGGTTTTCAACCCACTGTTGTATCCCTGCGGCAGACCTCTGTCTCCAAATAAGTCATAATTCATAATAGGAGCAAAGTTACCATTATGAAGTAGCACTAAGAATAATTTTATGATTTGGGTCACCATAACATGTGGAACAGTATTAAAGGGTCACAGCATTAAGAAGGTTGAGAACCTATAGAACAGCATGGAAGTGAACATTATATTCTTAGTTTCCTTTTTAAAAAGGAATTTGTGAATTATCAATGTCTCAAGGCATTTTTTAAACAAACAACTATTAACATGCAAGATAGCTATAGAAGCATGAACTCTGCTTTTACCACTAAAATTTCTACCATTACTAAATAGCAGTGTTAAAAAAAACAAAAAAATGAAAACAGAGCAAAACCCTGGTATTTCTGTTTTATTCTTAACATAGAAATAAAATTTGGGGGGGGGGGTCCTTCATTTAAAACAGGCAGTAGCAGTCGATTACCTATAGAAGTAATGGTTCAGCAATACTACACAAAGGCTCAGAAAAAGAAATTAGAAACCTTAAGATTTTAGATACTTTTCACGTAGCTTTACTTTCTCAGATAAAAAGTGCAAAAAGACTAAGGAAGAAAGAACTGCAGAGTCTAACTAACATGTCTTTATGTCAAAAAAATCATAGATTTATTTCTGCACAGACACAAAGGTCAGGAATAGACGGTATATTCACACTTAATACTGTTGGGAAACACTCTCATCTCTGCTGTCTTAATGTAAAGGAAAATACAGAAAGCGGAAACTTACGTTCTTCCTCTTTAGGATCAAGCTGAGTGACACTAACAGACAACCGGTCCACGCGTTCTTGCAATGAGTTAACTCTGAAGGAAAAACTGTGTGCTTCATTGAATAATTCTCCAAATATGTCTTCAGCATACTTACCTAAGCAAAACCGAAACACACCATGAATGTACCTGTCAAGCAGTTTAGCAGAAAAGGGCGCTGTCTGTTGCATTTGGCACTAACTTAAACTTTAACCCCAATCCTGATGCCGCTCAGCACTGCAGGGGCACGCGCACCGAGGAGAAGTGACCGTAAACCCTGCCTTGGTGACTCGGGTCTGCAACGGGAAGACTTACCTTCCAACATACAAATAACACATGCTTTCGCCCCATAATCAGCATTTACAGACTCTGCTCGAGCTGAGTTTCAAGCCAGACAGCAGAAACAAGACAGGCTACTGTCTCAGAAGACGCAGAACCAACACTTAGTAGAGACATGTTACCTCCTCTTATTATAATTCTTTTAAAATCATCAAAAAGCTAAAATTCTTCCATTTTTTTCCTAGTCATGTACATCCTTATTACCAAAAAGTATAAGCCAGAAACAACCAGAAATCTTCTGAAGTTCACAAATTTTAAACAAGGGTAATGTTTAAATAAATATGGGAAGCAATTTAGAAAGCAGAGTAAGTTCAAATCTTGATTTCATTCACAGTGAGACACTGGCACCAATCCCCTCAGCTGTTAAATAAGAATAAAAGTATCTATCTCAAAAAAGTTTTAAGAAAAGAAGGCATAAGCAACAAAATGCCTGGTAGCAACCTGGTACAAAGTAAGACTGAGCAACGGGCCATCTTAGTCTGAGCCTAGAGAAGAGGGAGACGTCTAACAGGGGGTGTGGGACATGCTCAGGGTGTTTACTGATACTGTTTACTGGCTGATAAAAGCATCACCCCAGATGGGAGACCATGCACTTATGAAGCTATCCACTGATTTAAGAAATGATCTGGGTATAAATGTTAGAGACAAAGAGATGAAAAAATACTCCTTCACTTCGAAGAGAGATCATATTAAAACAAGGAACCTTTTATACTTGGCATGTGCCTAAAATTATGAGGTTTTTAGGTGCTGCTCTGGCTAGTTTTATGATACCTTGACATGAGCTAGTCATTTGGGCTAGTCTTCAGTGAGCCTCAATTAAGAAAATGCCCCCTACCAGACAAACCAGTCTGGTGGGGTGTGTTTTCTTTATTGATGATTGATAATGTAAGGTCCATACTGTGTGTGGGGCCACCCCTGGGCTGGGTAGTCCTGGGTGCAATAAGAAAGCCGATTCAATAAACAACGGGGAGCAACTCTTTCATGGTTTCTGAGTCGAGCCCTGCCTTGAGTGCCTACCCTGAATTCCCTCTGCAGTGGATCGAGTGTGATATCAGAGTTCCCCAAAGCTGCTTATGACCAAGGCATTTTATCACAGCAACAGAAAATGTAACAGTGATAGATACATTTATATTTTTCTGGAGGGAGGGTCTACAGCTTGTCAACAGGTTTTCAAAGGCCATGGCAGTCTCCCCGGTAAGTTTAAATGCCAGAACACTTCAAACGATATCATTCCATCCACTGTCTTTGTATTCCTTGTATTTCAAACTTACCTCCTCTTTTCTCTCCAGGGAGAGGTAATAATGACGTTACAATGTGAAACCAATGTGCTCTTATCTGAAGATCATTGTGCTTACGTTAGACCACCCCCCTAGAGCCACTGTCACTATCTATGAAAGTGAGCATAACACCTCTCATCTAACACTCTGTCAAGTCACCCCTGGTCTCCTAGTGAACACACCAGCTTTAGCTCTATTCCTCTCCTTCTCAAAATTCATTCTTTACAGGCCCAACTCAATCTACACTTCACCTAGCAAGCCTGGCTTAAGTCACAATTCACCTGTGATTACCTTTTAAGAATTGTTCCTACAATCTACAGTTCATTCCAATGTTAACATATACCTGATCATTCTTTCCAGAATGGTTTCTGTACTTATCCCATTGGAGATTCTTCAACTAAATGAGATATTATTTTGGGAAGAGAGCCACAAACCTTTAACATTACACAGAATATTCAGCTTCATCTGTCCAATCTTTGTTTGCTAACTTTTGTCTTATAAATCTAGTTCACCTATCCTCTCTTCTACCTTCTACCCTGTTCCCTCCCTGGAGTCGATGGATTGGTCAGACGGTTTCCCTAGGTTTCTGTCAGAAGGTCTGGTCTTTGGTAGAATGGTGGAGGTAATAATGACATTATTACCCCAAGCTGGGGTGCAGTACAAGATGATTAAGTCATGGTCATGTCTCTCAGGACTGTAGCTCTGTTCCCCCAGACTGGATTAGCTCTAAGCAAGCAGTTATGATAAAGCTACCCTATGCTATTGACCTCGTCCTCAGCTAGCAGCTTCTCTCTGCTTTTCCATCATACTGTAACCTCATCAAGGCACTGTGCAGATAAGGATGCTCAGACCTAACTTTCAACTTCAAAAGGTGTGG
Organism: Mus minutoides; assembly: GCA_902729485.2. Taxonomy (NCBI): domain Eukaryota; kingdom Metazoa; phylum Chordata; class Mammalia; order Rodentia; family Muridae; genus Mus; species Mus minutoides. The sequence continues at coordinate 1,644,126 of LR749773.1, forward strand.
CCTGTCTGTAGGATTCCAGCTTCAGGTGCTTTGTTAAACAATCAAATTATTTACATATGAGAGGAAAAATTAGACTTTATTAGTTCCTTTCAGCAGAATAAACAGACCGTATTCAACAGGCAAAAACCGCAGGAAGAACAGTAAAAGACAACCACTAGATGATTAGAACTGCAATGGTTAAGAGACAATGAAATAGAAGAAATTTACAGAATGTGAATTTTAAATTTTCATTAGTTATCAATTAGAAAGCAGAATTACTTTCTAATAGGAAAGTATCATGAAATGTTTAATTGGGTTGTGTTTTTACTAAGAAGCCACAGGAGGCCTGAAGTCCCGCTGCTATACAGTATCTGGTATGCTATCAGTGCCTTAGAATGGAAAACCACAAGTGTCCAGAGCTATCTTACTTGTTTCTTGTTTGTTTGGGTTTTTTGAGACAGCCTTAGTCTGTAGCCCAGGCTGGCTCCAAACTGCAGCAATCACCTAGCCTCAGCCTCCTGAATGCTGAGATTACAAATGTGAGCCCCAGGACTACTGTTACACAATCATTTTAGATGGCTTTTAATCAATTTAGATAGTTTTTTTTTTTAATTTAAAGAAAGCTAAAATTATAAGTGTTTCCATTGTTATTTTTAACTGTTTTGAATGAAAACTAGTGTGAAATGTACTCTAAGGCTTTCTCACCCTCTTAAATGGGATAGAAAACACACTACAATTTAAACTTTCTTGCAGCCTTAGAGCCAGGAATTAATTATGAAAGTCAATGAATTGTCCTAAGCCATAAAAAGCCTTAGAATATATAAGGCTATCTGCATTGACACAAACGGTCTCTGCAGTTTCCACACTTCGTGCTTAGCCTACCCTTCTTTGATAAAAGCTTTTAATTTTAAGTGAACTCTGAGACCTCTTCTGCTAATCCTTCAAAACATACAAGTTTAAGAAACCGAACCATCAAATGTACCAAAACTATTAAAGTAAAAGCAAACAGGTTCTGATAGGGGTCAACTGGTCACCCCATGTGTCTGGTTCTTTAAGAGTATAGGATTATTTAAAAGGCCAAGAAGCCCTTTAAATTTAACTTAATTCTAGGTTTTTAATTATACCAAGTAGGGAAACGTGAAAGGTTAATTTCAGGGCAATAAACTGTTGTTACACTTTGAATCCATGGGATTTTTTCTGATTTACAGTCTCTATGGGTAGCTTAGAAATTATCTATTACATACCTTCATGGTCTGCACACAATCATTAGGCCTAGTCATAATTACATCATATAGTGTTTCTATTACACACGTCTGTTACCACGTGTTTATTTGTCCTCTCCCAGAGTGAAGGAATCTTTACACTCTCATCTTTACATTACATGAAAAATGTTAGTATTTCACCCAAAGCATATTAATGCTAAATTCTGTATTGGGCACGTACATACCCAAAATACTATGTCTATTATTAGATTCGAAATCTGTTTAAATTTAAGAATGTTTCCCCAAAGTTACTCTTGCCATTTCTAAGCTCTCAGCATGCATCTCAGTATTAGTATATGGGCTAGTTATTAATATACTAACACAGGCATGAAAACAGATTAGATATGTTTTAGAACTTAAATCAACTAATTGTAGACCACAGAATGTCACCAAAATCTTTTAAAAACATGGCTACTTCTATGTTAATATATTATCTAAGACCTTTAAGATTTTTGTTTTGGCTGACAAGCAAAGGCAGACTCCTGGGTAGCTAAGAGACCCTGAGGGTTATCAACCAATAAGCCACTGCGCACCGGACTGCTAATCAGTGATGCTCAGTGGCTGAGGTGCTTGTATTTATGATAGGTTTGCTGAAACACAGAGACCTAAAAAGTGGGGGTCATCCGTGTAACTTCCATGTGGCCCTAGCTACAGCGGCAAAGACCCAAGCCTTTTTACATACATATGTACATACATACACACATACATACACACATACATAAGATTAATAATTTCTTGAGCCATGTGGAGATGGATCTTGCAGTTTTGCGTTAGTGAGTTCTGTATTTGTGGATTTAATCTAATTCAATCAATTTTGGAAAAAAATTGCTTCTGTACTGAATACATATAGACTTTTTCTGGTAAGTAATACAGTTAACAATTATGCACACAGCTTTTATGAAGTAGTAAGTGTTGTGAGTAAATTTGCATGATATATGGGAAAATGTGTAAATATACCATCTTATCCAAGGGACTTGATCATCTGTGATTTAGGTATCAGAGGGATCTAGCTGATCCCTAATGAGAACAAGAGGAGACATGAGTTGAAAGGAGAGGAAAGGAGCCAAACCCAACGGCTAAGAGAATCTAGGATGATGGGTATTAAAGGGAAATCCTTGTAGAAATACACTCAGGGAATACATCCAGTCAAGAACACCTAATTCATACTTAAAATGAAATATATTTATCTGAATAAAAAGCTCATTCGTTCCATTAAAAGATACACTGGATGTACTTTTTTAAGTTAATAATAACAGAAAATAACTTGTGTAATTTCTTAACAAAGTATCTTCATCCTGTTACCTCTCAAGGATGTGTTACTACATGCTCCCTTCTCCTCTATGTGCCCACCACTGTGTACCACGTGTGTGAGTGTATGTATGTATGTATGTGTGTGTGTGTGTGTGTGTGTGCATGTGAGACAGGGTCTCTCACTGAACTGGAACCTCGCTGTTTCAGCTAAGGAACCTGGCCAGTAAGCCACTGGGATCAGCTATCTTTGGTCCCCAATACTAGAGTTAGAGGCACATGCAGATATAGCCAGCTTTTTATGTGGGTGCTGCGGATTTGAAGTTATGTACCATGGTGATAGACTGACTGTCTCAAAAGGCCTCCTAATGCCTTCTCTCTAGCCCATCTTGCCTGACAGAAGCTGCATTCTCTTACTGTCTTTACGTTACGGTGTGTTCTAGATGCTTGGTCCCATGTTCTGATGTCACACAGACTCACTTGATAAACTCGCCACTAGCGTTGGGCTTACCTTGCTTCTATACACCTTTGATAGTGTGAAGCTTTTTCCTGGTAGTAATAAGATATATTTTAAAAGAGATCTTAAAGTTCCCAAATACAAATAGTTGAATCATACAAAAATAGAAAACAACCAAGATTTTAAAAGATAACAACCAAGCATCATATGATCTGGCTCTATCCTTCGCAGGTCAAATCACATTTTCACAACAGTTTTACTACTTCTAACCACAGTGTGATACTGTTTGGAGAGGCTCTGTTATTTCCTTAATAGGAAGAAATTACTGTTGTAACTCACCGACTTTACTTAGTGACTAAATTTTCATAGTAACATTATAATCCTTAGATGAAACATCCCTCTTAAATTAATAACAAGTACATTTTTAAACACAATAACTCCAAAGCAAATTCTGGTCTGCAATACTTAAAGTGATATAAATTCTTACTTAGGCTACTCAGCTGTCTAATTATATTGGCCAGGGAGATGTTGGTTACACATTCCAGCTCGTTCTTAATGCCCCTGGGCAGTGCTGTGTGGCACAAGTGCCGAGGGTCAATGTTTCTTTTCACCAACGGCATCCTGAGCTCAGCAACTGAACCGGCTCACCTGTGAGAAACAGAAAGAGAAACTGCCATGAGTCAGAGAATGACACACGGAAGAATAAAGGTACATACTGTATGAAGACGACGCAGGGCCATTTGACCCCAAGAAGCCAAACTCACTTATTAATTATTTCTTTGCAATTATTCCAACTACACCATTCTTTTAAGCTTACTTTCAGCATCAATTGGCCTGTGAGGAGTCCACACCACTGATATTTACACCATGTGTAGAGATGTGTACTATGTAGCTGGTGGAAGAGTGAAATCTGAAACAGCTGGGGAAGAAACATCACATTTATATTTCTACATATACCAGCTGTGCCCAAGAGGAACACCCTAAATCTCATCAAATCTCCCAAATGTTTAATTATCAAGTTCTGCTGCTTTGCAGTTCAGCGTGTCCTCATTTGGGTGATTCCCTGTGCACAGATTCAGCAAGCAAAGATTAGCTAAACAACACAAGCCTCTCAACACTGCGGTTCAAGTTTCACTGACCACAGAATAGTAACTATAAACGTATAAACTCCAGCGTCCTGACTAGCAGTCTGGGTCACGAATCACTGTTGCTCTGAGATGCGCGCTGTGGCCAGTGTGCCATGGATGCCTGTAGCTCACTGCACTGCATGTATCACCCAAGCACAGGCAGCAAAGCCTTTAACTGCCATGCCTTCTTTCCTTTCATCTTAAAGCCACACAACATTTTACAAAGTGGGTAGCTGACAGGACAGTGAAAGAAGATAACGCTGAAAACGAAACTTAGATATAATACGAGGGGAGTAAGAGAACAGACAGATGACTGGAAATGTCACTACTGTCACTGCTCGAGAGACTAGTTACACAATGGGAAGAACTTAGGAAAGGTCAGCATATGGTCACAAATGAGGAATGTACTTGTTATGAAAGGGAGTATGTTCTGTACAAAGTAAATGCTGGAAGAAGAATTTCACACTCAAGGAACCTTAGCGCTGTAATGCTACACTTAGGGAAAAGACAATACGTCGTCATCGTCATCGGAGGCTGATTCAGATGCAGCAAAAAGGAACTGCGCAGAAGTCTGCCAAGGCTAAGGAAAGGCGCTCCATGCTGCTAACTGCGCTATTGTAAGCTGTACAAGGCAAACACTGTTCAAAATGCTCTCAGTGAGAAATAAAACACAATACTTCTTGCTGGTAACATTTACCCAGTAAATTTTACTTTAAAAAAACTGTCCCTGTACATTTTAAACAGCAAAAGAGTTTCTTAATGCTTTCTGGTTGTTTTTAACTGTGTGTGATGTCTACGGACGGGTGCAGACATGAACTTGTGGACAGAGGAGAACAACCTCTCAGTCAGTTCTCTCTTCCCAGCAAGGGCTGCAGGGATCAAACCCAGGTCTTCAGGCTTGTAACAAAGCACTTTTACCTGCTGGGTCATCTTGCCTTCACATACTGCTTTGGAGAAAACAAAACAAAAACCCCATCGAACATTAAAACATTACAGTGAAAGGTACAATTTCTCAGATTAAGATCATTTTCTGTAGTCTTAATTTTCTCTCTCTGTGTATGTGTGTGTGTGTGTGTGTGTGTGTGTGTGTGTGTATCTGTGGAGAGGGGGTGGGCAGAGGTGGAAGTCGAGTGTCTCCTTAATCACCCTCGACCTTATTGTTTGAGATGTGGTCTCTCTCCAAACACAGAGCTTTAAGATCAAGACTAGCCAGGTGGTCCAGCTCCTCAGCACTGGGGTCACTGGTATTCACTACTTGACTGACTTTATGTGCAGGGGACAGGGAGTTGCATGTGGGTCTTGTAAGTCCTTCACTGACTGAGCCATCTCTTCAGCCCCATGATTTCTTTTTTAAAGCTTGTGTGTGTGTGTGTGTGTGTGTGTGTGTGTGTGTGTGTGTGCACATGCACGAATGCATGTTCAGTGCTGAGCCCCACCTCTCTCGCTCCTGGACTCCCCTCTCACTGTACTCCTCCCTTACTCTCATCTGGTCTTCACATGCTCTGTCTAGAATGCCTTTCCTCTTTCTCCTACAGGGAAGATTAACTGCTGAGCTTATACCCAGCATCTCTCCTCTGAATCCTCACCGAACTCCTCAGGAAGAAGCACCCACCTACTTTTCCTGTCTTTAACTTTGACTCATATTTACATTTCACAGAATTCTACTAAGTATATGCTATTGTATTGGACTTCAATGAAAAGTTTGAGAGAACTAAAAATCTTGTCCTATTCAACTTATTTTTCTAATATCTAAGTAGGTGGTGATCAGATGATCAATAGTTGATCAATATGTAAGTGGAAGAAAAATCAATGGCTATGGCACATAAAGGCAAAACCAACAAAGATCTTAGGTCACTGAGAAGGCAGATAAGCATATACCTTTCTAAATCAACAAGTTATGATTTAAGGATTGAGGGGTTTTATTTGCATAGATATACTGTGAAAAATAATATCCTACAGTTGCATTACAAAACCAAAATGTGCTGGTTTCATGTGGGGATAAAGCAGTGATAGCGAGTTATTTTTTTGGCATCGTTAGAGTCCAGCTCAGAGGCTAACACATACCTTTTAATGGAAAGAATCTGGAATGACTTATGAAGTGGTTTCAAACATTATTCTGATCATGAAAAAAAAATGGCTTTCACTGTGTTAAAACAGTGTCTTTATATACAGTGCAAGGTATCTGAAATAAAGTCCATCCTTGTCCCTCCCCTGCCCTTCAGTTCATGCCATATTTAATTTTCATTCCCCATCTTAAATATATGACCATCTATCTAATTCAGCTATCAAAATCTTAGCAATAAAAACAAATAAAGGCTATGAAAGTGTCATATTCCTAGTGTTAAAAACGCTCCACCACTTTTAACATAGCATCTTCTGTCAGATTAAAAAGAGAAAAAGGTAAAGTACCCATTAAAACAAGTAAATTACCAAGCAAATAGGAAATCAAATTTATTTCATTATTTTTAATATCCTGTGACATTTTACTTAAAAGCAATATAAAATTGTACAGAATAAGCTAATTATAAATATCTTTTAAATTATCAATTTTGACCTGATTCTGAAGGGAAAGTTGTTAATAAGAAAGCCAGATTCTACTGTGCTATAACATAAAACATAAAACAACTCACTTCCGAAATTGTTACTCCCTAGGTCAAGACCTATTACTTCCCAACCATTGTAAAATTCAAATGGTTCTAAAAACAATTGAGTCCTTCAAGATAAAAGAACATAAAACAATTCTCGGATTTTTCATATGTATATTTCCACTATTCTTAGCAATTTAATGATCAAATACAGAGGCAAAATTATTGATGCAAATACATGATGCATAACCTAATCAGACCAATTCTTAAAATAATTAAGGAAAATTCTACCTGGAATTTAAGTAATGTTTTCAATTAAAAAAAAAACAACCCTTTTGAGAGGTATATTTCTAAATCCCAATGCAGGTTTTAAAATGTTAAATTAGCTACAATAATGCTGAAGATGACGGGCTTACCAAAAAAGTAGACTGCATGCTCCCTTCTAGGAGATCACAGAAATATAACTTCTGAAACCCAACTGCAGCAAAGTGTCTGACAGTATTTGATACTAAAGCTGCACTCTGTGGCTGTATTAACAGTTGTTTAAGTTCTTTTAAGTGTTTTCTGTTGATTTCTTTTTTATATATAAGATATTTTCTTTATTTACATTTCAAATGCTATCCGGAAAGTTCCCTACACCCTTCTCCCCCCCCCCCTCCCTGCTCCCCTACCCATCCACTTCCTCTTCTTGGCCCCGGAGTTCCCCTGTACTGGGGCATATAAAGTTTGCAAGACTAAGGGGCCTCTCTTCCCAATGATGGCCGACTAGGCCATTTTCTGCTACATATGGAGCTAGAGACACGAGCTTTGGGGGTTCTAGTTAGTTCATATTGTTGTTCCACCTATAAGGTTGGAGACCCCTTCAGCTCCTTGGGTACTTTCTCTAGCTCCTCCATTGGGGGCCCTGTGTTCCATCCAATAGGTGACTGTGAGCATCCACTTCTGTATTTGCCAGGCACTGCATAGCCTCACAAGAGACAGCTATATCAGGGTCCTTTCAGCAAAATCTTGCTGGCATATGCACTAGTGTCTGGGTTTGGTGGCTGATTATGGGATGGATCCCCAGGTGGGGTAGTCTCTGGATGGTCCATCTTTTCGTTTTAGCTCCAAACTTTGTCTTTGTAACTCCTTCCATGGATATGTTGTTATGCAGTCACTGATAAGTGGATATTATTAGCCCAGAAACTTAGAATACCCAAGATACAATTTGCAAAACACAAAAAAATCAAGAAGGAAGACCAACGTGTGGATACTTCATTCCTCCTTAGAATAGGGAACAAAATATCCATGGAAAAAGTTCTGTTGATTTCTAATGAAGCCATCCATGTATAAAAGCAAAAAGCAATATATAACTGTCAAGCTATCCCAAGATCAGCTGTCACAATGATGTTCAGTCTTTTTTTTTGGGGGGGGGGGTGGAATCACAAAAACAAGCTATACAAACTTTCATTTTCAGTACTGAAAAACTAACCAATAAAAACAATTTAAAAATGTTCAAGGAGTCCATGTAAATAACACACTCTCCGTTTAAGAGATGATGCATAAAAATTACAGCTTTAGACAGGGAGGAAATCTAAATAGAGAGCTTAGTCTCAGGGGTTTCTATCTTTCCTCTCCTCTTCTCTATCCTTCTTTCTTAGATAAAGGGAAGGGGGTTTAAAAGAAAAAAAGAAGATATAGTAATATTATAAGAAATTAGACAAATCAGAATGGATTATTAAATCTACTTTTAAACAAAAACATATTATAGCCATAATCTTACATTGGTAGAGATCTTCATATTATGATGCAGAATTGAAGCTATATTTTTTACATTGGTACAGAATTTGTATATTAATACGGGTTTAAGGTTTTCATTGGTATAAATCTTTGTTTTTTGATACAAAATTTAAAATTAATTTTGTTACTATTAGATAGGCATATAACTTATTTAAGAATACAAGGCTCAGATACAATCCTTTCAATAGCTGCTACTGCAAACTTTAGAATAATTAATGCAAGTTAATAGTCAGATAGTCACTCATGGTCACAGTAGATACTAATTTAGCTAATTTAATACAATGTTTTCAAGGTTATTCAAATAGTAAATAGCTAAAAACCAATCAATGTTTAATAACTCAGTTATGCTATATATATAGAGATGGTCTTCAAAAGCATCGAGATACACAGAATATGGCAAGCAAGATTATTTCATTATTAAAAGATCTCTTGACCACGAGACATGTCTGTTCCTGACAGTATTCCCATTCTATTTTAAAGAAGGTGATCAACTTTAATACTTCCACATGGAGTTGCTTCAACTGTGGGAAACTAGCCACTGGGCAAGAAATGCCCTAATTTTATCTACAGGCAGAATGCTGTCCAAAAAGGTCAAATGGATGTAGGATAGTTGACTGTTAAAGTCTGCCAAGACAGGATAAGCTAGCCTTCAAACTAGTCCTTTAAAATTCCTCCTTCACTTAAGGTCTGTCAGATGTTCTGGGCCAGAAGGCTGAAGATGGTGCTCCAATGTTATAAGGAATGTTGGAGACTATCCAGACAGTAGCTGTCTCTGCCAACTATTTCAATTTTGGAAGTTGTTTTTGCACTTCCTGCATACTCAAATATTTATTCCTTCTCAAATCTCTGATGGACTAAAGATTAGATAGTTTTAGTCTCACAATTAAACTTAAGTTATTTAGCACTGAAGATATTCTAGACTTGAAAAGATGGTTTTAGGATGATACTACAAGTTAAAATAGAAAATGATTTAGGTACAAAATTATAAATTCATTAAAGTAGAATAGATGATAAAACACTTTATCTAAATTGCTGAATATAATGGACTAGACATTATAAATGTATATCATACCTTTTTGATATTTTGATAATTGTTATAATTGTATTCAATTTATATCTGAGAAAAAAGAGCCTTTTATTGGACTAAAAAGGGGACTTGTTGAGGTTTGGTCTTACTGTCTACTGTAATGCTAAGTGTGGGCCCCCAAGACCTAGAGTATGCACATAGCCCCGAGTGACCCTGACCCCAATTATTTCTGATTGGTAATAAAGATGCCAACAGCCAATAGCTGGGCAGAAGAGATGGTGGGTGGGGTTTAGGATTCCTGGACTAGAGGGTCAGAGAACCATGGAGAGGGTGGTGCAGGAGAAAGAAGAAGCCACCATGGATTAGGTAAGCCATAAAAAGTGGCCCTGAATGGACCATACAGAGACTAACCCACTGGGGATCCATCCTATAATCAGTCACTAAACTCAGACACTATTGCATAGGACAGCACATGTTTACTGAAGGGACCCTGATATAGCTGACTCCCACAGAAGTGGATGCTCACAGTCATCCATAAGAGGGAGCACGGGGCCCACATTGGAGAAGCTAGAGATAGAACCCCAGGAGCTGAAGGGGTCTGCAACCCTAGAAGAGGAACAACAATATGAACTAACCAGAACCCCCAGAACTCGTGTCTCTAGCTCCATATATAGCAGAAGATGGCCTAGTCAGCCATCATTGGGAGGAGAGGCCCCTTGGTACTACAATCTTTTTATGCCCCAATACAGAGGAACGCCAGGGCCAAGAAGTGGGAGTGGGTGGGCAGGGGAGGGGGGGAGGAGGGAGGGGAAAGGGGACTTTCGGGATAGCAATTGAAATGTAAATTAAGAAAAGATCTAATAAAAAAATTGGAAAAAAAAAAAAGTGGCCCTGAGAGCTGGCCAACTAGAGATAAGAGCAGCCCAGGTGAAACATAATAAATAGTAAGTAATAACTCCGGGTCATTGATAGGAAAGTAGACTCTAATAACATAGATGCTCTTGTGCTGTTTAAGGCTTATTGTAAATATAAAGGTTGTGTGTGCCGGGTGTGGTGGCACACGCCTTTAATCCCAGCACTCGGGAGGCATAGGCAGGTGGATTTCTGAGTTCGAGGCCAGCCTGGTCTACAAAGTGAGCTCCAGGACATCCAGGGCTACACAGAGAAACTCTGTCTGGAAAAAAAAAAAAAAACCAAACCCCCAATGGAAAAAAAAACAAACCCCAAAAAAGGTTGTGTGTGTCTTTTATCTGGGAACTGGATGGTGAAAGATAGGATAGAAACCGCAGGTCGGGAATAAAATTTTCTCCATTTACAAAAGAATTACGATCAATAACAACGTTTTAGTTTAAATGTAAAATGTCCTTCACACAGTCATGTATTTGAGGGTCTCCAGCTGGGGACAGTATTTGGGAGGGCAGAGGTGGATCTATTAAGAGTGAGATTTAGAGGGATGTAGCCTGCCTTGTTATGGTCCTCTCTGCTTCTTAGTCTAGCTGCCATATGAAGATCTCCACTATGTGTCCCTGTAGCTCTGTAGAACTGCTCTGTCATCCTTTCTCCATCAGTCACATGACAACAATGACAACAAAATAAACAAGAACAACCAACCAAACACCTTCTGTAAGTTACTTTGGCCACGACTTTGTCAGAGCAATGAGAAAAGTCACTAGTACAACCTAGGGAAAACAATTTCTAAAGGGACATAAAAATTACTAATATTTTATTATGAGTAGTAAGTGACTAGTCTTAGAATTCATTGTCAGTCAAACCATCTATGTTAATTTCAAATGGTTTCTTAGTTAAATTATTTTCAATTATCCTATAACTACTGGATATTTAGTTATTCAATCTAATAAATGTATTATGTGACTGATGGGAACAGATTACTATGAAATAATTATTCAAATAAAAAGTTGCAGTACTTTAAAATTTTAAGGGATTTTGACAGAAAATGTTTGTGTTTGTGGTATACGTATGCGTGTGCAGGTGGTCCATGTGTGTGCACATATGTGCAGAGGCCAACTTTGGGTATCTTCCTCCTAGATTGCTCTTCACCTTGCTATTACTATTATCAATGTTATTTTTGTGATAGGGTTGTACAATGAACCTGGAACTTGTCACTGCAGCTAGAACGCTGGTTTGTGACCCCTTGTATCTGCGTATCTCTGCTCTGCCAGCACTGAGGTTACAGGTGTGTGACATCACACCCACCCTTTATGCATGCAGATTTGAGCTTGGATCCCCAAACCCATGCACTCATTTACCTGCTGAGCCATCTCCCCACTTAAGGAAACTGTTAAAAGAAATGTCCAACTACTTTAAGGTCAGAACGGACTTAATTACATTCATAAACTAATGAAATAATTGGATAATGAAAATAGCTTTCTTAAAACACAGTACAAATAACAAGATGTTTTACAGTTATAAAAGGCAAAACTGATTAAAAAATATAAATGTTTTTTAAAAAGAATTATACATAACCAATCTAATTTTGAAACACAAATTTAATTATGTAAAAAAAATCACAGGCCTGTCAACAATAAATTATTATAAAATATACTATAAAATACACCATTTAAAAAGAGTAATAGAACAGGGCCTTATAGCTTGCTTCCCTCTAAGCCTCAAGTGTTCATATTCCAGGCATTCATTATTATAAATGAAAGACTGGAAGAAAAAATATAGAGCTGTAAAGTGTAATAGAAGAAGCTTGCAGCAAACCGTCTCAGGATTATACATAGATAACAAGTTTCCTCTTTGTTGCGAATAGTAAACGACTCCCTATTCACAAATCTTTAAAATTCTGCATTCAAGGTTTAAAAAACCAATATACAAGTGTAAAGAACTGTGAGTCATGCTGAGTAACTCCAGGTACCAAACTGCTTTGAGATGCTCTGGCCTTTCCTCAAAGAAATTGTCCCAAGAATAATGCTGTCTTTACAAAATCCAGTAATTACATTTTGTACCTCATGTGACAATACTAAAGTGTTACATTTAGGCTGAGACTGAAAAGGATAAACTGTTATATGAAATAAAGTAAAAGTGGATAAAATAAGCTACAGTAATCCTAACATTGATGCTATCGACTGACTCAAAGAGGGTTGAAAGAGACAGACAGTGCAGATAAGCAGTAATCTGACCCATCAGACACCAGCTTATTATGTGATTCCAAGTTACTCTTCAAGAAAGCATGTATTTCTTGGGTTAATAAACCAGTCCTGAAACTTTACAAATTATTATATAACCATATCATTACAGTAATGTGTTTTCAATAGTTTAAAGAGATGTTACTTTGAAATCTGAGTGCTGGTATTCATCTCTCACAACTTTTAAGTGGCTCAGCCTGAGGTGGTCATCAGTGGGGGAAGCACTGGCTGTGAAAGGGTAAGGGTTCCAAACTCCAGAAACCACTTAGAGCTGGTGCTTCTGCAATCCCAGTGCTCCTGAAGTGAGACAGGAGGTGGAGGCAGGAGAATGCCCAGAGGCTTGCTGGCCATGTAGAAGCCCAGACAACAAGGCACCGTGTCAAAGTGGAAGGTGAGGACTGATATCTAAGGCCCTCTGACCTACACACACACACACACACACACACACACACACACACACACACACACACAAAGTACACACACCAATGAGGCCCTCTGACCTACATGCACATACACATACAGGGTGCACACACCAGTGAGGCCCTCTGACCTACATGCACACACACATACAGGGTGCACACACCAGTGAGGTCCTCTGAGCTACATGCACACACATACACAGTGCACACACCAAAACATCTTTTAAAACTGTCAATCTACTTTTCTCAAATTTATATTCTCGTTTCCCTCACAAACACTGGAAAAACACATTTTAACTCCTACTTCAGAGTTTGTAGGATATATTGTAATTGAACTTTCATCCAGTGTGGACATTTTTATGACTTTCAAAAATTTTGGACAAGTTTTCACCAGGGTCAGTTGCTATTGACTTAAATATGAAAAACTCAAAGCTTCTGAATTACTTATTCTCCAAATATGTCTTACAGGAGAATAAAATTTTGAGGGGGGGGGCATGCAAGAGGAACAGCAAGCACCTTTGTATCCTTTGGAGGACAGCCCACAAATTAGCATAACCCTGATGGCTGTGCCTCAGAGAAGCAGAGCCCCAAGGACTACAAGTTCTGAAGGCCTCATGCAGTAACGGAGCATCGCTTGGCTTTACACATTAGGAAAGAGAATTGGAAGCCCCTTTGACTTCTTTTTAAGTGAGAAACTGTATGGATACTTAACCACAGTGAAAAGATGGCTTCCAAATATAACACAAGTGGGTGCCCTCATGGTCAGCATGTCCCTTGTAATCTACGAGCTGTATGAAAACTCTACGGGGCTCTCAGCCCCTCACTGGGCAGTATCAATGGCACATAACAGTGACTGATCATTTTCAAGCGCTGCTGTTGGAGCAGATTAATGATTCAATCATCATCCTCAGAAAGAACTTAGAGATGAAGGTTGTTAGTAAAGTTAGGGTAAGATGTTTTTGTTAGTGGCCTTGATGTTGAAAATCTCAGGAAATAACTTAAAGTTCAGAAAGGCATAGTTTTGATAGCTGAGTGAGGTGCTCCTTGAGGACAGGGAACAAGAACAATGGCGGCCTGGTTATCACTAGCTGATGCGCCTTTCTTGCTAATGATAGGTTGGTAATTGGGGTGATGATTAATTTCCTGTACCTGTGTATACCCTCAGCTTTCTAATTCTACGATTTAAATGTCAATGAGTAGCTGTGCACCCTGAGGATATAGAGTAGAAATGGCTAATTTCTTTTTATATATAAAAGTTTAGATGTGTGATTCTTTGAAGATTTTTTTTCTGGGATATTTTCATTTTATTTTGAATAATGTTAGACATAATTTTCTTATTTGAAACAAAATTAGTACAAACTTTTCATCACAGGTTTTCCAAATAATTGCTTACCTGTGTTTTTTATCTTTTTTTTTTTTTTTAGTTTCTCACTTAAATTCTTTAATCTTTTTTTTACAGTTTAGAATTCACCCCCTTCCTGGTTTGCTATCCAACCATTCCCCATCCCATAGCACCATCCCCTCGCTCCTGTCCCAGTCTCCAAGAGGAAACCCCCACCCCCACCCCCACCCTGTGCCTCCCCATTCCCTGGGGCCTCAAGTCCTCAAGGGTTAAATGCATCTTCTCTCACTGAGGCCAGACCAGGCAATCCTTTGCTGTATATGTGTTAGGGGCCTCATATCAGCTGGTGTATGCTGCCTGGTTGGTGGCCCAGTGTCTTTTAAGATTTTTTTTGTAAGATTACTTTTTGAGAGCAATAATAAAAATTATTGCTTCTTTTTTTGAAACTTCAAAACACAGCCTGCCATTAAGAGAACTGGCTGAGAAATACCTTGCTTCTGTACACTTTGTTAATCCGTAACAAGCTGCTTACACATGAATGCATGTGAGTCCTTCACCTATAACATGTACAATAAACATGGAAGGGTGTTGGAGAACATGCTCTTTTTTTTTTTTTTACTTGTATTCATTGTAATCATTCATGTGAAAAGAAAAACAATGTAACCACATTGTAATTTTTATATTGCTGGAAAGTTTTCCTTGGGGGATACAAACTGTAGGGGAAAAGCATCGAAGTACTTAAGCATGTTTCAAAAATAAGGTGTGTGTGTGTGTGTGTGTCCCTTTTGTCAGCCCCAGAGATTTAAGTTTTGCTCACTGAGGGAAGAAATCTCCTGTATGATTAAGTGCCCCACCCCCACCCCCACCTCAGTACCTGACCTGCTGGAACGGGACTCTGGCCATTCTCAGCTCTCATGTGAGGGCTGTTTACTATTTTCTCAGCTTGAGACAGGTTAGTCCTTTGTGCCCCAGTTTCTTATCTTTAAAATAAGGAAAACATTATCTACCTCAAAATATTTGAGGTAGCAGCTAAAGTGGTTATCACATGTACAGCTTTTATAGAAGTCCTTAATGCACAGTAGGAACACACTAAACAACACCGCTAACTTCTTACTACACTGAACTTTTAGGAGACAGAACTGGCAACCTCTCTGACTTCTTTGTTTTTTTAAGTGAGAAAATGAGTAGATACGTATGTATCACAGGGCAAAGATGGCTTCCAAGGGGACTGTACATATGGACATATGGCTGTACACTCTTGCATCAGAGGACACAGATAAAATATATTGAGGACAAATTTCAGGCATGGCAAGGAGACAGAAGGGTCAAATTTGGAGAAAAGGTTGAAAATAACTACAAGTTAGGGACATTTGCTGGTCACAGAGGCAGAAAAGGCTCAAGAATATAGGAGAGGGATTTGGGAAAGCTGGAGAAATCAGTCCACTAAGGAGAGTTCCAAGGAGTGAGCATTCCCTGGTGCAGAAGACAAAAACAAAGGCAGGCTGACTCAGAAACAGCAAGATGAGTCACAAGAGAATTACTTCCAGATCCTTTGAAAGCAAAAGGATACCTTGTTTCTGTTGGGATCTAAAGGTACAAGTTACAGCACCCAGAAGTAAGAGCCTTTCTAACTTTACTGCATATAAATTATATATTTAATGGCTGGCGTTACAGGGATAGCGATATTACAAACTCTAACTCTGTTCACTTCATTTCATTACATCATGTTCGCCTTCTCTTAATTTGTATTCCTAGGTTTACTAATTACTGGGAATACATAATCATTCAAATATGGTTTAGTATTCAAAGAAACTCTTGCTATTTTCTCGCCTATTATAAATTTTTGACATAATTTGTCATCTTGGCAGTTTACTGCACAGAACTGTTTTCTCATTTTAAACCTGGGCTTTTTTGGTTTTTGGGTTTTTTGTTTTGTTTTGTTTTGGTTTGGTTTTTGGTTTTTTGAGACAGGGTTTCTCTGGCTGTCCTGAAACTCACTCTTTAGACCAGGCTGGCTTTGAACTCAGAAATCTGCCTGCCTCTGCCTCCCAAGTGCTGGGATCAAAGGCGTGCGCCACCACTGCCCAGTGAACCTGGGCTTTTCTTCACATACTTTCTCTTCCTGGACATCTTCAAATTACAAAAAACAAAAATCAAAAAAACCAAAAACAAAACCACCCCCCAACCCCCCCAAAAGACCCCAACCAACCAAGCAAAAAAACAACACAAACAGACAGCAAACAAAAACCCCACAACTAACTATAATCCTCATACTTAATAGCTTTTTAACTCAGAAAAGCCCATTACTTTTCAAGACAGGAAGTTAAAAGTGAGACCATTGGTTCTCAACCTTAATTCTGCGACCCTTTAATACAGTTCCTCATGTTGTGGTGACCTCAACAATACAATTATTTTCATTGCTACTTCATAACTGTAATTTTGCTACTGTTAAGAACTGGAATGTAAATATTTGATATGCAGGATATCTGATAAGCAACCCCCGTGAATGGGTCATTTGTCCCCCAAAGGGGTCCCAACACAGGCTGATAACCACTGAGCTAGATAATTATGTCTCACCACTAGATAACTAGACATGGCTGAAAAAGTTAGGAAAATGGTCAAAGTTCATAAAAGGTACAAAAGCCGAGATCAGATCTTAGGGTTCCACATTTTATATATAATGCTTATTCTGTTCTTAATCTGCTACTGTTTCAAATCCACTTTATATTTCTGACAAGGCTGCCTCCCACCTCTCCCAATATCCTCAACATTTCCAATTTATTTCGAGGACGCAAATGCTTTCCAATTCTCAGATGACTACTCCTTTCAATAAATAGCTGCAGATTATATACTAGGATTAAAACATAGATAGTGAAGATGCAAAACAATTAAAATAGCTTTGCCTCCTAGAAGTTTACACAACAACAGGAACAAAGATGTAAAGCTCAACTTCAAGAACAGTCAACATTAACATTTAGCTAAGGTCTAAAGTAGGTCAGACCAAAGTAGTCGAGAAAATGAAATCAAGACAAGTGAGAGGTTAAGAAACCTATTACATAGACATGTGCTATTCAAAATATATACCATTAGTCACATGTGGCTGAATTTAGATTTAAGATAATATCGAACTCCACTCCACAGCCGTACTAGTCACCACATATGGCCTGTGGCTGCTCCTTGTACAGGGTCCTCACAGAACTGCAGAAAGCTCCATGAACAGCACTGATGTGTGTCATGAGATAGATAAGATGGCAGAGGTGAAGACAGTTTAAATCAAGTATATGAAAGGAAAAAAAAAGAAAGAAAGAAACTTGTCTGAAAGAAACATAGAAGCAGGAAGGAAAAATAATACACTGAAACTATAGATTTCAAACTTTAGTTTTCAAAGAAGAACGAATAATCTTTACAAGAGTAAGGTGACAGACGTTTGATTTAAAGACTGTGTCTTCTGGAATTAACCAGAATGAGGAATGACTCACTCGATCACAGGCTCTGGACACACCCATATGCACAGCTTTAGTAAACATTGCTGGTTTCACAAACTGCTTGAGCTGGTTTATATTCCTACCAGCACCTCAGCAAGTTCGCTGACATCCATGCTAACACCTGGTGTTGTATATTAGCAGTCTACCCATCCAAGTGTGACAAACATTGCTTTATTATCAAGTTTTATCTAGTCTAATTTGAATTTCAGGGAGATGGCTCAGTGATTAAGCAAATGCTTGGATCCCCAGGACACACATAAATGAATGCTGGGTGAGCATCGCTACCTACTCGTAATTCTAGCTTCAGAAGGAAGAGACGGAGGATCTCCTTACCAAGGATTAGCCAGACAACTACGGTCTGAGTTTGACTGAGAGACTCTGTCTCAATTAGTAAGGTAGAGCAATCAAGGTGGCAGAGGAGAGACAGACAGACAGAAACGCTGAGTGGAGGCAGGCAAAGATGGACAGAAAGTGAACAAATTAGACTGCCAGATCAGGCTACTACTGCTGTAATCTTGCCACAGTACTTTGCAGAGCCGCCTGATGAAGATGAGAGCCACAGGACACTGCCAGATCCCAAGAAAAGGGTGGCTATCAGTTGAGTGCAACGTCATGACATGACAAGATCCTCTTCGGTTCTGCTGGCACCCGAGAAGGGTCTTCGGATATCAATTCCTACTGACACCAGATGGTATCTAGTAGAGCCTAGGATTAGGCCATTGCCAGCAAAGTGAATAAATCCCATTATTCAAAAGGACAGAAACTTTCAGAAGCATCTTTCTCTTTAAATGTCTCAAAAATATGGCTTTAGCCATTTCTTAAAAAAAAAAAAACTGTTTAGTATTAAAATGGTAACACTGAATTTTAAAAATATCATCTTGACAGTTTTACCCATTTAGAATGCTAAGTTCAATTTAAACATATTTGTCATGAAAATAACTCCATTTGAAACTATAAATTCTATTGGCTACACTACAGTCCTTATGAAATAGCAATATGGCAAGAAACATCAATTCGAATCAAGTATATAATAATAACTAAAAGCCAAAGCGTAAAATAATTTATTATAAGATAAACTAAGCCAGGCAGTGGTGGCTTTAATCCCAACACTTGGGAGGCAGAGGCAGGCAGATCTCTGAGTTTGAGGCCAGCCTGGTCTACAGAGTGAGTTCCTGGACAGCCAGGGCTACACAGAGAAACCCTGTCTTGAAAAAACAAAAAAACAAACAGAAAGTAAACTAAAGGGAGATTGAATATAAGACTCTTTTAGGGGCATTTATATTTTATCACTAATAAATTAATAAATTGACAAGGATATTATATTAATACTGCCCCTGCACACTTAATTTAATAAAAAAAGATGTTTCAAATATAATTCTTTTATTAAAATATAATTTTAAAAGTAGAAATTGGGTGATTTTAAGTTGACACCTACTTATTATCTGAAGTTTCTGAGAGCCACAGTAATTTACTACATAATTTTATCTTGAAAATGTAAAACTGTCCAGTTTCTAATACAGCTTCATTCCAATAGCTATCGTCAATATGTATTTTACCAATCTCTCCTAACTAATTAAAAATCAAGAATAATAACCAGTATTATTCTTTTGTCATTATACTCATTTTTTCCTTTGAGTAATTAGGATAATAAAATATGAAGCCTAAATTTAAGCTCAAGTAACTACTTTTTAATTATAATAGAAAACTAGATCAATATAATAAAATCCTGTTTAATCATATTCTACTAATTGTGAAACTGAAACCACCTAGACTAGATAGATGCTATTCTTGCTAAATTATAAGTTGAAAGATTGTTTTGCTAGGAAAACATTAAGCTACCACTAAGGAAATCTATGACTGAAAAAGTATTAGCTTTAAATAAAGTCAAACACTGGGTTGAGGGGACAGCCCAAAAGGTCACATGGTAGCAGAACAATCCTGCCAGCCTGAGTTCAACACACAGAACTCTTTCCACATCTGAGTACACACACACAAAATAAATATTTTTTTAAATCAAATAATCCATTTTATTTTAATTTATTTTAATTCCTAAGTAGAAAATTTAAAAAGTAACATTCTTTCTTTCTTTTTGTTCTTTTCAGACAAGGTATCACTATTCCATAGCTCTGACTGTCCTAGAACTCATTATGTAGCTGATGCTGGCCCTGAACTCAAGAGATCCACCTGCCTCTGCTTCCCAAGTACTAGGATTTAATAAGTATTCCACCACACCCAGCCATAGCAATAGTCTTAATTCATCTATTTAACAAATTCAAGACTGTAGTAAAAAGAAAGAAAGACTTTAATGACAATCTGTTACACTCATAGCTCAGTGCCTTGCTTGGCCATCATCAGAGGGGCTTCCTCCTACAGCAGATGGGAACAAATAAGAGACCCACAGCCAGGCATCATATAGTGTGAGTTCCTGGAACACTCAGTTCTAAATGGTGACATCTCTATCAAATCCCTCCCCTCTCAGGGTCCAGGAAGCCCTACAAATAAGACGGAAAGCATGTAAGAGCCAGAGGGAAGGTGGACACAGCCCTCCAAATCAAGAGGCTAGACACACATATGAGCTCAGAGCCTGCAGATGCCAGCATGTGTGGGGCTTGTACTGCTCTGCTAGGGTCCTATGTTCTCATTCCTCACCCCAAAGCTAGCTAGCTCCAACTGATAACCACATGCACATAAGAATTTAGCTTTCTCCAAGAGTCTCACTGGAGAAGAGTGGTTACTCTCAAGGGAGGGCTGCATGCCCAGCGAGAGATGGCATCAGAAACCTCTGGAGGTTCTGTCTCACTGTCATGTCAGGGCTTACTCATTTTTTTCTTATTTTTTATATTACTCATATTTTTTCTCTTTCTTTCCTGTGCCTACAGGTCCTCTAGGCACATACTAGGGATTTTGAGCTTAGTATCTCTATGAGATTCCTGAGTGTGTAAACACGTGGGTCTGTGCATCTGTATCGGTTTCTTGTGTCTTTTCTTGGGCTCACTTGCTTCTGTTTGTTTTGTCCTATTGCAATGTTTTAGTTTGTTTAGTTATTTTATTTTATTATTAACCCCTAGAAGCCTGTCTGTTTTCTAAGGAGACAGAAAGGGGAAGATTCTGGATGGGGAAGGAAGATAGGAAGGAACTAGGAGAGAGGGCAAACCATAATCAGGATATATTCTGTGAAAAAAAAAAAACTATTTCCAATTAAAAAAAAAAGATAAAACAATAAAAGCCAAATATTTAAGTACCTTATATTTCTTTTTAATCATTAAAATTAATTCTTTGATCCATGTATATAATGTATTTTCCTTTCCCATTCCCACTGTGTTGAATTAGGGTTGCTTGCGTAAGCATGGGTAGAGGGTTACTAACTGGGACAGGAGCAACCTACCAGTGATCACACCACTGAAGAAACAGCTTCTCCTCCCCCAGCCATCACCGACCACAGCAGCTCCCTGAGCCCTTCCCCCAATCCTGATGGGGGATCCTTGTCCAATTCTGCACAAGTCTTTGTGGAGATGAACGCAGCTGCAGCCACTTCATGAGAGAGCAGCCACATCTTGTCAAGAAGACAATGCTTCCCAGCACTCTTCCCTACTCTCCATTTCTAACAAACCGTCACACCTGTACATGACATCTCAGTGACTATTCAGGCGTTCCCAGCTCCCCACTTTATCACATTCTCTCAGAAGATATTGCCCTCCTTGTTGGTACTTTAACTCAAGTTAAATTCTTGTGGTGATCTATAGGTAACTATGCATCATTACCTACATGGTTTGCGGTATCCCTCCACAGTTCTTGTGAGACTCAAGGAGGACTGAAACAATGTAGTCACCATGTTTAGACCTGGAGTCTTAGGGAGCTGAGTAGGGTTAAATTAAGGTCACAGCTGTGTTACTTCTCATGTAGATGGTCTATGTTGTCTTAGGACTGCCAGCAAGAGGGCTGTGACCAGAAGCAGACTCTCAAAAATGGATCAGGCCCACGAGCCATTGCGTTTACAAGTTTCTTAGCCTCACATATTTACTTATGGTAACAACAAAAGACCAATCAAACTATTCATTAAAGCTGTGCAACTTAAAAAAAATTAAGTACCTCAGAAACTCTGATAATTAAAAATACTCACAAATTCTTAGCAAACCTTTAAAAACATTGAAGTGTTTGTGTATATTCTGCCCCATACCCTCTATCTTAGTGTTCTATTGCTGTGAATAAACAACAGGACCACAGCAGCTCTTCAAAGGAAAGCATTTGACTGGGGAAGGTAGGGCTTGCTTGTAGTTTCAGAGGTTCAGTCCATTATCTTCATGTCAGGAAGCATGGTGGCAGCAGGCAGACATGGTGCTGGAGAAGGAGCTGAGAGTTCTACATGTGGATCCCCAGACAGCAGGAAGACAGATGCTGGGTTTCGCTTGAGCTTTTGAAACCTAAAAGCCCATCCCCAGTGACACAATTCCTCCAACAAGACCACACCTCCTGATCTGTTTCAAGTAGTTTTATTCCCTGATGACTGATGTATAATATAAGCTTTTGGGGTCCATTCTTATTCAAACCACAATATACTCCTACCTCCCTTTTACCTCCCTCCTCTCTCAGTAGACTCTTTGGTCTCTCTAGACAGTTTTGCTTCTACTTTCACGTCATATATGCAAACATGGTTTTGTGAAACCATATAAACGTAAGAATGACAAATGAGAGAAAATATACAGTATTTGTCTTTCTAAGACTGGCTTAATTCACTTGTCTCTAGTTGTACACATTTTCCTACAAATAACCTGACTTCATTCTTTATAAATTAATAAAAAAGGTCAAGGTCAGCTTGTGCTGTATGAGGTCCCATTTGAACAAAATAATATGTCAATTGATAAATATAAGCATTCTAAAGCTTCCATTCTTCTGTTACTTAACTGTATCCAGAACTGATTTTATCAGTTCTTACTGTTATACAACACTACAAAAATTCAAAGTGTAGAATAACTGATCTAATGGGTCAGCAATTTAGGTTGTGTTTATGACCAGCTGCCAAGTAGCTGCTTAATCTATAATGGCCTAGGCAGGATGGCTTCCATCCATTCTCCATGCCTGTACATCTTCTATTTGGCTGAGACTTGAAACATATAAGACATAATGCCCACACTAAGCATACCTTTAATCCCAGCACTCGGGAGACAGAGGCAGGCGGATTTCTGAGTTCAAGGCCAGCCTGGTCTACAAAGTGAGTTCCAGGACAGCCAGGGCTACACAGAGAAACCCTATCTCGAAAATCCAAAAAAAAACCAAACCAAACCAAAACAAAACTGGCCAAAGCCCTACGACAAGGAGGATGGAGACTTAAAAGGATGGAGAGGCAGAGTCACCAAGCTGCTCACTGTGGTTCACAATCTACCACAGACCACTTTATCAAGTACTGTCCATGACATACATCCCAGTCAGTCTAAGTACTATACCATATATGCACACAGTTCTATAATTTTATGCATTTAATTACTATACTGCATTTATTCATTACACAAAGTCCTCAGGAAAGAAAGACTTCGTTCTTTACATGTAGGGCATTAAAAGTTCCTTTCTCTTCCCTTTCCCTCTTCCTGCCTCCCCTTCTCTTCCTTTTCTTTGAGATAAGAGTTTCTCTATGTAATAGCCCTGGCTGTCCTGGAACTTACTATGTACATCAGGCTGGATTGGAACTCACAGAGATCGGTCTGCCTCTTCCTCCCAAGTGCTAGGATTCAAGGTGTGAGCCACCACACCAGGCTGGAAATAGAAGTTTCTAAAACTAATAACCACCCCCAAAATAACATTATCATGCCAGAATGAAAACCAGAAACTGTATATTCTAGGTCTTACTTAGGTCAATGTTTTGTCCATGACATCAACTTATTACTGTCCTGGCAGTACAATTCAATTCGCTGTAGTAATTCTATAAAGTACCTTCTCAACGTTAATTTGGGATATAAGTTAAAATCAAATTTGCTTGATTACTTTGGTATAGCCTACCTGTCTTACAAATCACCCAGGGTCAACTTAAATTTGAAGCTGCTTATATGCCACAGAAATCATCTTGTCCAAGTCTGATTGTGGAAAGTGTGCTTTGCTTTCAGTGAGTATAATTCATTCAACAAATCTCAACTGAATGCCTATTGTGTTAGTCATTGTGCTAAGTGCTCAAGAAGGTAATGTTGTCTCATGAAAAACTTCTTTTCACACAAAATTTCCTCCTTAAAGCACGAGGGAAGATAATTACTTCCAGAACAATTTTCTGGGGTCTAATACTTGACACGAAGTATATTATTTGTATATTTAAAATCTGCAAAGTAACAAAAGCAATTTTAAACATTATTTAATTACTTTTATTTTATGTGTTATATTGTTTTGTCTACATGTGTGTATTGGCAGCACATCGTATGGTATAGGTCGAGGCCAGAGAGAGAGAGCCAGATCACTAGATACAAAGTTATAGATTAATGTGAGCCACTAGGTGGGTGCTAGGAACCAAACCCAAGTTCTCTGCAAGAACAGTAACTCAAGCCACCAAGAATGGCAATTGAAAAAAACTCAATCACCTGTATATATTAACATACATTCACTAATGTGTGACATGTCAGGACATACTAGTGATTCTTGACTCTTCCTTCTACTCTCTGACTACCTTTTTGGCACCACTAGGTTGAATGTACCTTCAAAATAAGTATCAAATTCATCTGTTCCTCTCCCATCTTCACAAACAACTACCCTGGATCAAGCTACTATAGTTTCTTGCTCAGACTAGAACTGGTGTCCATTTGGTTACCTGAAATCACTTGCCTTCCTAGAGCAACTACTGGTAGGCTTAAAATGCAAGCCCAATCATGTTATTTTTCCCATTGCCCTAGCTGGTTTTATGTCAACTCCACATAAGCTAAAGTCATCTGAGAGGAGGGAACCTCAATTGAAAACAAACAAACAAACAAACAAACAAAAACCTACATGAGATCAGGCTATAGGCAGGCAAGCCTGTAGGGTATTTTTAAAAATTACTGATTGTAGAGGGAGTGCCACCTCATTGTGGGTGGTGCCATCCCTGAGCTGTCTGTCCTGGTACTATAAGAAAGCAAGCTGAGCAAGCAAGGAGAAGAAGCAAGTCAGTAAGCAGCACTCCTCCATGGCCTCTGTATCAGCCCCTGCCTCCAAGTTCACACCCTGGCTTCCCTCAATGGACCATGATTCAGGGTATATAAGCCACAAATAAACTCCTTCCTTAGCAAGTTGCTTCTGGTCATGGTGTTTCGTCACAGTAATAGCAACCTTAGAGAAGATGCCTGCTTAGAATATCATTATAGCAGCTTGTGCCTACACTGAAATGTGTGAATGTAATCCTTCACTGTTTGTCTTTGATGTTGCATCTTTACAGTATAAGTTCTATATGGGTAGAAGCCATGTTCCATTTCATGACTATTACAATAGTTGACAGTTTGTGTGTGTGTATGTGTCCTTTCCTTTTTGTGCAGCATCACATGATTCACTCTCTAAGAACAGTACAGAGGAAATGAAAAGCAAAGACGCAAGTCAAATCTCAACCATGATGATATTGACATTTATTGCCTAAAAGTTAATGCCTGCAGCTGTGAGCTTGGGCAATGACTCGCCTAAGCCTTAAGCTTCTCTGAGTGGCAGTTTGACCTGAGAAACAAAGGGCCCATCCTATCACTGCCAGAGGGACTTCTCACCCTACTTTTCTACAAGACATTAACAGTTTGCTCTAAATCACAGAAATGGGATTGATGCATTCATTAGAAACATAGGAAGTGGGGTTTCAAAGAGAATGGCATCCCACTTCTAGCACAAAAGCAATAACTATACTCAACAATTTCAACAATGGTTATTTCCAGGCAGTAAAAAAGAGGAAAATTTTAACGCCTATGAAAGAATAGCAAGTCTTTATGGCATGAAACTAGAATAAAGCAAAATAGCTAATTCTAAAAATTTACCAAATAGTAATTAGCACAAACCATGGTATTTTTTTCTAACTTTATTCAGAAATTTATACCTTTTAATCATAGGAAATACTGATTGCTGGGGATTACATAACCTCTTTTTGGAAATATACATTCATATGTAACGAAAGTAAAAGTTCTCTAATTCCTAGCAACTAAGGAAAAAACAGTATACATTTTAGATAACAAATAAGTGTTTTAAATTGGCTATATTACCATTTGAATATACTTATTTTGTAGAAATCTTGGAGGTTGTTTTAGAATATTTTTAACCTTTGATAACTTTATTCTGGTAGAGAATGAATCTTGATCAACATAATGAACTGATTGGATGAGTTTTAACTTGGAGATTCACGCTAAGGTACCATCAGAATTTTGCTACCCCAAACTTCAACCTCCCACCAATCCCCACCTCCCCAACACATCCTGCTAATATTTTTTTGTTTTTGTTTTCTTTCAAAGGTTTGGTCTCATGTCGCCCACAATGGCCTTAAGCTCCTAACTAGACCAGTCCCCAACTGCCTCGGGGCTGGGATTACAGGCATGTGCCACCATCCCAGGCTACACACAGTGTTAAAGCGCCCAAACTCTGAACTCACTCTGTACCTACTACCAAACCCCAGAATTTTGCTCAGGGTAGTTGCCTTTCATAGAATGAATACAGCGCTCACCCCACTCACCCTTAGGGTTGTGGGTTATTAGAAACTTAGTCGACTGTTTCACTCTAAGATTTCTGTAGGCATTTAATAAGGCCCATTCACACCCCATGTACTAGGTGATACATGAAATACAATCACTAGACTTTGTTTGCTTCAGTGGTAGCATGCGGAGACACGAGAGGTGGTGTCCCAAGGTGACTTGTACAGGAATGTCAAAAGCAAAAGTCAAAACCTGAAAAGAATCCAAAGGCCCATTAACAAGGGAATGAGTAATGTGGTATTATTCATAAGAATGGAAACGAGAGAGCGGACGAGTATTCAGCAATATGATGAGCTAATGACAGATGTAACACAGTAATCCTTCCAATCCTTACATTAATGTATGTATACTATGGGTTCCATAGACAAGAAGCTTTTAAAATGCAAACTAACAGGGAGCAGCAGAAAACTGGTTACCACTGGTTAGGGAGGAAGTGGGATTGGTGGAAGGTGCAGGAGAACACGAAGACTGCAAAATTCTGATGGTGCCTTAGCCCATCAGGACGGCATCCCATGTGAATCTCCAAGTTAAAACTTATCCAATCAGTTCATTATGTCCATTTCAGCAGAGCCCGTAAAACTTTTAACCAAATACAATCAACCATTCCAACTAAATAAATACTCATGCTATAAAATATTTACGGTTTTCTATTACCTACAAACAAAAATATAAGTGATCTAAGATTATCAATATTAGATATCAACTTGACAATGGATAAGTAGGCATGACAGTTTCAAAAACCTTTCTAGAAATATGCAGACGGAAAATCTTCAACACAAACAGACTAAAGCAGATTCAGAAAGTACAGAGCCACCAAAGACTTTGCTTTCTACCCTGTGGATATATTACAACCATATGCCTCACTTGAAAACACGCGTCGCTGTACAATGAAAAAACTGGTATGGCTATGCTAAAGCCTATGGTACCATTACCAGAGATAATCTACATATAAAATACTAGGTACGTTGCCAGGCCTTTCATGATATACTTACATCAAAAGTAAAACCTGCCTCCTGTAGACACCGCTTCTGTGGTGAATCAATTCCAGGACAGCTCCCTAAGCTACTGAAGCAGTAGGGCTTTCCTCGGCACCATTTCCCTTTACTGAATCTCTGCCATCAGCAAAATGCTACTATAAGTTCATCCATCTTAGAGAGAGAGAGAGAGAGAGAGAGAGAGAGAGAGAGAGAGAGAGAGAGAGAAAACAAGGTTTCTTTTGGTCTCACACTTCTCCTTTGCCACCCCTCCCCTCTGTTCTCCTTAAACAGGTCACATGTGACTTCTCTGGCTCTCACTTAGATCTGTCTTGTCTTGTCTTTCTTTCTTTCTTTCTTTCTTTCTTTCTTTCTTTCTTTCTTTCTTTCTTTCTTTCTTTCTTTCTTTCTTTCTTTCTTTCGAGACAGGTTTCTCTGTATAGCCCTGGCTGTCCTGGAACTCACTCTGTAGACCAGGCTGGCCTCGAACTCAGAAATCCACTTGAGTGCTGGGATTAAAGGCGTGTGCCACCACTCCCGGCTTATTCATACCTTCAATCACGCCACCAGGGTCAGCTGTGACCAAGTGGATTCAGTTTCTTCTCACTCAGGATACAAGCAGTGGTTCACTACCTCAGAGCATGTAGGACACTGCCAGCCACAGCTGTCCTCCTACCCCAGTCTCCATTCCCCCATACATAATCTAGGTCGTTTATCTTGAGCTATTGTCACTTCCTTGGCTTTCTTACAATTAGATACACTTTATCCTAACATTAAAACTGTTAGGCTTCATTCTCAAAATGCACTTAAAGGTAATTTGAGTAGTATTTGTGAGGTAGATGAAAATGAAAATCAGGCACAAACAGAAAAATCAAATTAAAGTGTCTTAATTTTCAATGAACCATTCGTCTTTCTTTAAAGTTTAACATGAGTAGTGTGGAGACACACAGACTTAATACAGCTAAGCTAACAAAAAGCAAAGCAAATAATCTTCACTGGATATTACATAAAAATATAAATGTGTCTTGCCCATGGTCCTATACCGTGGACTTCTATAGCAGTGGTGCCTTCTGGGTAAATACCCTTATTTCAAATGTCTTTCTATAATAATTTTCTTTTTAACCACCACAGACTTCTAATGATAGTAAAGTAGTCTTTAAACTGACAGTTTCTGGACCTGACAATTTCTCACAGGCTACTTACTGGTTTTGTTGTTTTCAAACAGCTCCTCTCACACTGTAGCCCAAGCTGGCCCTGAACTTAAGGTGATACACCCGACTGAGCCTCCTCAGTGCTGGGATTACAAATTTCCAGGTACGTGGTAGCACACCCAGACTGTAACGACTTTCAGTGAGTGAATTTACCAGGTGGGCATAGTGTGCAGCCCCTCAGGGGGCTAAGGCAAGAGGACAAGGGGTGCAGTGCTGGTCTGGCCATACGGCAAGACTTGAAAAGCCAAGTTAGAGGACTGGCGAGCCAGTGCAGTGGTAAAGTACTTGGTGTACAAGCACAAAGTCTGATGGGTCCTCGGGACCCATGGGAAAGCGGAGCATACAGTGTGTGTCTGTAATCCCAACAATGTCAGGAGGGGATATATTCTAGGCAAGACCAGCTAGCCTTGCAGAAATGGCTAGTTCCGAGATCAATGGAGACTCTATTGACCCCTGCCCCCCATCCCACCCACACATATGGTGGGGAATGATAAAGACAGCCCATGTCAGCATCTGGTCTCCACGGGAGCACACAAGGGTACCACAAGGACCACCACCTCATATAGTCATTCACAGATAGATAGACAGATATACACACAAAATAAAATCCATCTCTACTATATGAAATATATACAAAATGTATGAAAGAGCATTAACATCATCTTTCTATACTTAACAAAATTTTCCTTTTAAGATTTATTTTAAAAAGTACACGTGCACACGAGTGCAGGCACCCGGAGGCTAAAGGCATTGGATCCCACTGGATCTATAGATGCTGGGAGCTCAACTCATTAACTCAGGTCCTCTGCAAGACCTGTGTACTGGGTCCCCTTTCCAGCTTGTACATTTTCTTTTTAATGCTAAGAATGAACCAAAAGTCTTTATGTAGAAATCTACTGAGAGACATACTCTAGTTCATTTCCTTCTATGACAATAAAATGGTTGACTTTTATGACATTTGATTACTGTATATGAAGCACTAGATGGATAACTATCATAATCAAAGTCTTATTTTTACAAGCAAGTAAATATCTTTCTAACAGAGCCATCAGAAGTGGCACATGATACATGGCGCTTTTCATGCCTTCATGGCTCTCACGCTTCAACATGGCTTGTATTATTCACTGACTAAAGCACATGCTAGAAGCACATGGACGAGAACGAGGCCTTCAGAAGTGTAGCCTTTATCCTGAGCATCATCACTCCAGTTCTAAGGACAGAACTAGTGCCACTCTTCCTCCAAGCACGCCAAGTGCCTGTGCACATCTTGAACACTTTTACTTCCAGAACTTCATCTTAGGACTGGCCCCTTCTTACCTAAACTACGATGTCCTTGTTGCTCGTCTTTAAGCATCTACCTTTCCCATGTTCCTCTCGTTCTCTGTTCTCGAAACAGCAGGGTTGACTTTGCCTCTCCCCACTCACTAGCCTTGGGGTTCTCTTCAGAGACATGGAGTTATGGCCTTGGTCCGTGTTTATTGAGAGAGGATCAAAAGTAGCACATTATATCCTCTCAAGACCCTCTTCTCTCTCCTGTTCTTCTCACTCTCTAACCGTAAGTCAGAGGCAAATTCTACCACATGCCAGGTCTTTAAACTCTCCCCTTCTCTTCATAAACCCATCTATTCCCAGATATTGAACTACCAACTCTCCATTATTTTTAGAAACTCAAACAGCTCAAAGAAAGGACATGTCACAAATCCAAATCAAACAGTCCCCAAATCAATATCCATGACTTCCCACTCTTTCTCCAAAGGAAACCTATTCATTCTGTCTATAAGTATATGTGAGAGCCATGGAGCTGGCACATGTGAAGGTCAGAAAACAACTTTTGGGAGTGGGTTCTCTCCTCCCAGTGTACAGTCCATGGATCGAACTCAGGTTGACAGGCTCAGAAGGCAACCACTTTAGTGTACTGAACCACTTTAGTGTACAGCCAATTCCTGACTGTGGACGAACCATTGGTCCAACAGTTGCAGTGTGTTCTTGTAACAATATTTCCTCTGTGACAGGATTGTGGCCATCGCAAATCAGAGCTGCTTTGATGATGTACAGAAGACCTTTAGCTCCCAGCTGGGCAACAAAGGAAGAACAATACAGTGATGGCCCATGTGTGTAAGGCTACAATAAAAAGGCTGTTTCCAGCATCTTAGGTTACAGGCATAGGGGAGAAGCTCAGGAGACCCTCATCTGAGACTCCAGTCGCCACTTCTTTCTTTCCTAACTGTGTCGCAGCTGTGTGAATGTACAGGAAGTGGAAGGATGACTGGGAATTGGGACAGTAGATTTCTCGACTTGTCATCCACTCTTCAATAAGTAACCCCGACAATCACAGAAGGATTTAAAAGGAGTCCTTTTTTTGGTCTGTCAGTGCTCTGCCCAGGTCTCATTCAAATCGTTTCATAGCAAACTGATCTATCTGGTCTGCTGCATATAACTTGAACTCTGGAACTAATTCCTAACAACCATCTCCAATATTGCAATTCAGGAAGTAAATTAAAACAATTCTGTTTTCTTCTCTGTATCTACAAAAAGCCTAAGTCAGAAATAGATATAAGACATTAATATTTGGCTAGAATTATAAAGATTTTTCTCATGCTCTATATTTAAATTTTAGCTCTTTCCTTGCAAAGGCATTATACCTTTATCGAAAAGAATTTC
Source organism: Mus minutoides (assembly GCA_902729485.2). Lineage (NCBI taxonomy): Eukaryota > Metazoa > Chordata > Mammalia > Rodentia > Muridae > Mus > Mus minutoides. The sequence continues at coordinate 1,675,497 of LR749773.1, forward strand.
AACCAAAATTGAAAAGAATTATACCTTTACACAAAGTCATTGTGAGGATTACATTAACTGTGTAAAATATGTAGCACATATCGAATCAAAAGTTTTCTAAAGCCAATAACGGAAACCAAAAGACAGACCCACAAAGACCACCAAATACCAGACACAATACACCTAAGCAGATGATACTCAAATTGCAAAGACAAGTCGGCTGGGATTGCAGCTCAGAGTTGGAGAACCGACCTAGCGTGGATGAGGCAATAGGTTGGATCCCTAGCACTAATTGGTTAATTAAACTAAATTAAATCTGAAAGGCATGGGGAAAAAATCCTGAAGAGGAAAACTGTTTTACTTATATAGACAAGACAAGTAAGAATTACACTGAACTCTCACCAGCAGCTGCTAAAATGCTGTAGAATGAGGTTCTGCAAGTTTTGAAAGAACAGAGCCACCAACTAAGACTTTGGATTCAGTCATTCCAAACTGTGAACTAACTGCCTTCTCAGACAAATAAAAACCAAGGGAACTTGTCACCAGTAAATATGCCCGTCCAGAAATGACAAAACACTTCTGCAGAGGGAAAGAAAATACTAAAATAGGCTAGATCTATATAAGAATATAAAGGATGTCAGAGATTAAAGGAAGGTAAAATAATATCTTTATACAGATAGTTATTCATTTAAAATAATACAAATTATTGTGTGATATAATTAAATCAAATGAATGGCAACAATATTACAAAGGATGGGGCAGGGGAATTGGGAATTTTGTTAAAAGATACCCAAACTACATGTTAAGTGGCATTAGTATATTTATACAGAGACTGAGATTAACCATAAATGTATCAAAAAAATCTGGGCAGCCATTAAAAGAAACTGTCAAAATATATAATTGATATGCTAAGAATGGAGAGAAAAATGGAGCCATATAAAATATTCAATTAATGTCAGAGAAGATAAAAGTTTTTTTTTTAAAAGCAAAGTACGAAAGCAATGAATATAAGTTAAAAATATGATAGCAATCAATCCAACTATCATTACTTTAAATGTGAATGGTTCAAATATACCAATTAAAAGACAGAGATATTGAGGGAGTAAAAAGATCCAACTGCATACAGTCTATGAGAAATCTATTTTAGGAAGACATAGATGTAAAATGAAAGGATGAAGGAAATCTTGGAAGAACAAACTTACCAACCTAAAATTTTGTGTTGGACTTTCAGATAACTAGAAACTAGGGGAAATTAAGTTTTTGAGAGGGAAGGAAAATACAAATGTTAACAATGTCAATATGAACCTAAAGAAAGCCTGAAGTAGCCAGTGTAAACAAAGGAAGCTTCTGCATCAGGGGAATTATCTGGAATGTAAAATATACTATAGTAAGATAAAGTTACCTTTACCAAAACAACACAATAATCTCTTTTAATGTACACGTTTGTAGTGGCTATTCCTGGTTGTCAACTTGACTATATCTGGAATGAACTACAATCCAGAATTGGAAGGCTCACCAGTGATCCTAATCTGGAGGCTGGGAGATACAAGTTTCTGACCTGGATCTTGGCATGGTGATCTTGAGGCATAGTGGCTATGAATCCTAGATTAAGATAGGGAGATCTCTGAGTTCAAGGTCATCTGGGATTAAAGGCATAGTGGCACACACTTTTAATCTGGGCTACACCTTCTGCTGGAGACCTACACATTGGACAATGGAATAAGGACATTGGAAGAAGGAAAATTTACTCTCTCTCCTTCGCCTGCTTGCCTTGTAGGACTGATCAATTGCCAGATCTTTGTACTTCCATTCACAGCTTTGCGAACCATTATTGGGAGTTAGACTACAGACTAAGTCATCAACAAGTTCCCTTACTATATAGAGTTACCCATAAGTTCTGTGACTCTAGAGAACCCTGACTGGTACAACATTCTTCAGAATAGAACATCAAAAGGGCATGGTAAAACTAGACAAAATGGCAAGAAGTAGCTGGATATATTGGCAGAGTTGGAGGCTTCAGAATTCCTCATTAGTATTAACAGACCCAACAGGAAGAAAAATAAGATACAGTTAAACTAAAGAACACCATCAATCAACTGAACCTAAATGACATGTATAAAGTACTTTAATCCCAAAACAGAATATATTCCTCTCTAGCTCACGTGGTCCATTCCTGAGACAAGACAACATTTCAGGTCATAAAATACACTGGTGAAAAATGAATAGGAACTATACAATGCATACTCTCAGAGGTCAGTGGAAAATACCAAAATATTTGGAGATTAAATATAATAGTTCAAAGGTCTCAAAAGAATTTATTTTGAATAATCAGAACTAAAGGAAAGTATGTTCTCAAATCTGTGAGCTCAAAAATCAATGATTATTTTGGGGAAATAAAGGGAGTCAGGTCTGGAGGTTTATATCTTTAATTCCAACACCTTAGAAGTGGAGAAAGAAGTCTGGGAGTTCAGGGTTATCCTCAGCTACAAACGCAAGACTAAAGCTGCCCTGAGGTACATGAGACTCTATCTCAAAATCCAGAAGGAGGAGAAGTGGCAAAGAAAGATCTTAAATCAATAAACCTCCAACTCAAGTAACTAAGGGTAATGGGCCTGGAGTAAGTAGAAAGAAACTAGTAAAAAGAACAGGAATCGATGCAATTAAAAACTGAGAGCAAGAGAGAAAAATCAGTGAGGTCACAGAGGTTCTTTAGAAACAGCAAACCTGATAGATTTCTAAGTCTATCAGAAGGATTTTGCTTTGGTTTCAGAAAATTGTTAGTCTGCACTCTCCGCTTGGATACAAGTTACTTTCTTTTCTTTCTGCTCAAATTTTCTATAACTTTTTATCATAAACTCTAGTACGTGTATGTTAAAAATTACCCAAAATGGACAAATATAAGACAGGAGACATTTCTATAGAAAATAAAACTGCTTAGAATTTGTAGACAAATTTGCAAGCAAATTTAACAAGCAAAGAATAAATAAAAATAAGAGAGCTTTCTTAATCTTTGATAGAACCAAACAAGCTAATCCATATTCTGACACAAAGGGTTCTTCTCCTAAGCTGATTTAATTAATGCAGAAGCATCAGCTAATTAGAGTATTGGCCACTCAAGAAAAAAGAATAGCAAGAAGTCCACTATCTGACATATCAAAAAAGATCTGCAGCCTTCATAATGTAAAATCAAGAGATAACATTTAAGTCCATTCTGCAGAGTTCCTCTGAGGTTCTTAGCTTTAAGAAATGATGCTCCTGACAGTCTAAGAAGCAGGAAAAAGGGGGACTGGAAATCGCATATCTGTGTTGACCTCCAATTTTATTAGCCATGTGACCTCAAACTAACTATATCATCTATGATGGAACGTTCTTGGGTAGCTAGCAACTATCTAAAATACAAGTCCAACCAATACATGGTAGAATAAAGACTTATTACGAAGACACAACAAAAATGGCATCTTTAGTGAACTCAATCTCAGGACCATGGACGAAGACACTCTAGACTATAGTCAGGAAACTAGGTGCTCCTTGTAAGACTCCGTGTAAGGTCCTGGATATGGCCACTTATTTACCTAGTCTACAGGCAAGGGAACACACTAGGAGTCTCAGAGTTTGTAGTTTATAACCTGGACAACTGGAAAGAAAACAAATTTGTTCAACCTTTGGGCATCTGGATCTAGGGAAAAAGCAGAATAGCAGAAAACTATATCTTTTTGATTTAGCTAACTTGATTTAATCTTCCATAAAATCCTATTTGAGACTTGGTACCAATGGTACTGATTTGGTAAAATAAATGTAAGAAGTGACTTGCATTTAAAGCAAGCACATAATAGTACTTCCTTTCCTTTTAGAAGAACATGCTATACATTATCTCTGAATATCATTAATGTCCAAATAAGTCCATTAAAAACCTCCAACCTAAGTGACAAACAGCTGTTTCATGAGTCATTTTCTCACAACACATTCTCACAGCAGAAAGACTTGCCTGCTATTCTGTAGCAACTGCAAAAACCACTTAGCTTAAGCTAAAAAACAGGCACTGGAACATAAAAATGAAGCTGGGGGTGGAAGGACAGACATTCAAAACGCCTCTCTCCTTGAAGCATTTATAATTCATTTTTCAACCTGCCTCCAATCCTACCACATCCCATCGAAGCATACTGTACAATTATAATAACATTTAATTGTGCTGAGAGCTTATTTTAAAAACCATCAAAATTAGTAACAACCTAAGAACTAAACACCTTGCTTCCAAAAAGAGACATATGAAGAAAAGTTTAGAACTACACCCTTTTCAGAAGTAGAACTAGAAGGAAAAAAATCCCTGTCAAATGTATAGGCAGAAATATTAGAAAGGGAAAATGTCTCAACCTCAGACTTCTGTTCTAGGGAAGAAACCAGAACAGGGGTCCTCTACCTCAACCTTTTTGATACTGCAATTGACAAAACCAAAACCCTTGAGAAGTAAAATCACAAGAAGACCCTACACCCTTGCAATTTCCCGAACTTCCTGCCTTATGATATAAGGCAAAGCAATACAAACTCTGAGAAATATCCTCCTCTTCCTCTTCCTGTTCCATGGATGACAGCAGGGAGTTTCAATAATACTGTCACTGTATATTTATGTTGTTGATGTATTTATAGTTGTTAGCATAACTTTATGATTTTTCTAGAATTTTATAATTACTAGTATAATCCAGTAACATAGTCTAGTAACTGCAGTATATTATGGGTTAAATAGGCTTTTGGTAGGTAGGCTGAGTCTAATCACGAAGTATATAGTTTCTGAGAAAATAAGTTCCAAGTCTGTGGTGGTTAATCTTTATTGGAAACTCCAGTGGATGTATAATCACCCAGGAGACAAATCTCTGGAGGTTTCCAGAGTTGGATAACTGAGGCCCACCCTGAATGTTGATGACTCTATTCCATATGCTTGGATCCTGGCTGAATAAAACAGAAAAAAACCTAAGTGCAGACCAGCATTTATCTCTCTCAATCCTAACTGCAGATGTTATATGGTCAGCTGCCTCATGGTCATGCAACTATGCCCTGACCCTGACTTGACCCTTTGATGGACCATACGTATCCCTTCAAACACTAAGTAAAATAAATCATTCCTCCTATAAGCCACTTTCGTTCATTTTTGTTATTCTATCTCAGCAATGAGAAAAAGAACTACTGCAAAGTCCTACAGCATGGTATGATTTTCAAACATAATAAATAAGACTACCAACTTATAAAAATTCAATATTCAAAGTTAAGGGCAAAGTTAAGGAAGTATAGCTTAGTTGTAGAGTGTGTGGCACACATGAGGCCCTGGATTTTATTACTAGCACTGAGAAGAAAAAAACAGAGAGAGAGAAGATAAAAACTTTAAAATTATAATCTGCATATAATAAATAAACAAACCACAATTCTTAATTTTACCAAGTTCTATCTTGAAGTCATTTATTTTTAAAACCTGTTACACAAACAAGCACAAGACATCATTTATATACATCTTTTTTATTAAGATTTCACTGGAAAACTGAAGTCACAGAGAAAGATAACTTAGGAAACAGAAGCGTTCACGTCCATTTTCAGGAAGTGCGCTGCAAGAAGATCATTACTGTCCTTCCATGTAGGCTGCCAACATCTCCATCATGTAATATCTAGTGCTAGCTCAATAATATGCGGTAAAAGGATTATAAGCAGAGGTTCCAAAAACAGTTCAAGCATATCTTTCTCTTTAGAGCTCATGCTGCTTTAGTAAATCAAATGTTTGCTACTCCTTCTTCACTCCTTTTATTTGTGGCACACAGATGAACCCTTTGCCACCATCTTTGGATTTGTGACAGTAAGCTGCAAGATAGTTCCTGTCTTCACAGAGCTCAAGAAAAAAAACAAGCTAAATTTTAGCTCTTTATATTTAAGAAAACATATATAATTGATAAAATATTATTAAGATATTTCTAAAAAAATCAGCTAATCAATGAATTATAAACCTGCTTGCAGAGACTTTTCATCTATTTGATTTCCTCCCACAAAGTAATCCAAGGTCTAATATCTTAATAAAAGCTATAATAATATAGTCTCAACAGTAGTTTCTGCTATGAAAGTAAAGGAGTTAATCTCTTAATAAGAACCCAAATATAATCTCTACTGAAGATCAAGCCTTTGGAAAAGATATAATAAATTATTCTTAAAATTAAACAAAAAAGAAATTGAGTATTATACTATACCAATGTGCTGTCTCTCAATATATGGCCATTTAGAACCCAAGCGATAAAGCTGCCCTACAATGTATCTTATAAGTGATCACAATTATGAAATATATTAACCAACATTTTTAAATTAAGAGATTTTCAATATTTTCTAGACTTTTCACAAATTTAACTCAATATTCTACTTGTTGCCAATTATTTTCACCAGTATTAACTATGTAATTATTATATGTAGGCATTAAGTCTATAATTAAAAAACGAGAAATAAATTCAAGCTAAAGCCATCTGGCCAAAGCAAACTCAAATGTAAATCAGCCGTTCCCAGGCGCTGTGGAAAGGCATACGGACGCATCTTCATGATTCATCGATTAATTAAAATACTTAAAGTTAGTTTAAAAGTACTGGGAAAACATCTTCTCTGATTTAATGCACTCTACTGTGTGGCTTAAGAGTGTTGTTTCCATTTACATGTTAGGAAACCAAGGCAAGATGTCCGTTTTGTAAATTGCAAGATCTTTCCTAGCCAAATAAATGATTTTTACACCATCAACTTAAATGTATGCCCTTTACAAATTAAATAATCACTGTACCTTCAAACTCTTGCATTGTCTGTGTGCAATTCTGTTCGTATCAAAAGGGTTAGCAAAACAAGCTTTAACACATAAAGAGGGAAAAGCCTATAAAAAGGAAAAGATGTTTCTAGTGGCTAATAGGTTGTCCTTTAATCATATCATTTAAATAGTAAGTAGCTATGTTTGTTTCCCAAGTTTTCAAGATATATTCTGTCCTTAAGGTATTCAAAACTGAATCTACTCATCCATGTAGATAAGAGTTAAAAGAAAATAAAACTGTAACTAGCAATAAAATATACTGTTAAAAAAAAACAACTAAGTGAAAATTAAAATTCAAGTTAGGGAGTTAAGATTCTCCTCTCATATTAAATCCTTCCTCTCATTCAAAGATATGAAAGATATGATTAGTAAATCAAATGTTCAAATATTCTACAAACACAAAATACAAAACTTTTCTTATTAAAAACGGAAAATTTTGTATCAAGTACGTTATTCACATATTCAAAATAAATAAATAATACAGAAACTTGGATCAAAGATAAACTGTTCCTGTGAGTTCCAAATGGGACTGCATCTGTTCTTGTGTTATGCCGCTCCCAACAATTAGAAGAACGAAAGTTTACCCATTAAATTTACAATGTCAATGGATGTTTGTACAACTGAACAACTAATAAACTAATCACACCAATTACTGAACATAAAGACTTAGCTAATGTGAACACCAAGAAAAATGTAAATAGAATCTCGGGCACATTTTGTATAGTAAAGGATAAGGTGAGAATGAGTCGAATTAAAGTACCTATTCTAGCTAGGTATGAATTAGTCAGTCACAGGTCAGGTCGTGAATGTTGGGATCGGATGAGCTTTCTTTTCACCATTATTCTAGTTCATCATCCGCAAGTGCAAGAGAAGGTGTCAGAGTACGGAAGCTAGGGGGCATGCTGTAGCTAGGGGAAAAGAAAAATGGGAAAGGTGCAATGGATGCTGCATAGTTGAATAATTATCTGGGTGGCACAATGGGCGAGTCCTGCCGACATCAGAGCCCAGCAAGCGTCTCCCTAACTCTGCCCGAGGAACCTCCCCATTTCCAGGCATCAGAAGAGCCGGCACCCTCTCTGCATTCTCTTCCAAACTGGAATATAAAGGGATGCCCGCACTCGCTTTACCATAGTCGTGCAGAAAGCTGCGGCTCAAAGACCCGCGGCTATGGCTCGCTTTTCAGAGCCGCTGGCACGCCGGGTGAGCCGAGGGCTCCGCGACTGGCTGCAGCCTTCGCCGGCGCCGATGCACAAGGGCGGAGCGGCGGGATCGGAGCCCCGAACCCCGCGCCGCAGGTGAGAACCGCAGATGCTGCACCCAGAGCAGCCTCGGGCCAGTCCCCGCGCCCGAGATCCCACGCCTCGTCCTCCACGCGCAGCCCGGGCTGCTGGGCGGCGGGCGCGGGGGAGCCCGGGATGGGGGCGGGGGCGGCGCGCCCATCCATCGCCGCCGCTGCAGACCCGGGCTCATCCACACGCCCCTCTCGGCTCCGGCCGGTGGAGAACAGTTCCCTCGTCAGGACCCCGGGAAGAAAAAAGGGACAAAATCCTGAGAGACTCGTGCTCACCGCGAAACCGTGGGGGGCTCGCGCCGTACCCCTTCTACATGCTTCGGCGGCTGCCGCCGGTCCGGCTCCGCACTGGGACGCCACCAGGAGCCCCTCGGGGGCGTCGGGCTGCGGGATGGAAGCCGCGCCGGGCACTGGCTGAGGCGCCGGGCCGCCGGGAATGCCGCCGGGGGCGCCTACTGCTCGCCCGAGCCGCGGTGCGCGCGACGCGCGAGCGAACAACACCGCGAGCCGCCGCTGCCCTGCGCCGCCCCCTCCCCGCGCGACGCTCCACAACCGGGCGCGGGGATCCGCGCCTGCAGCAGGGGGAGCCGCGGGGCGCTCTCCGCCTGGCCTCACGACCTTCCCCCGGAGCTGCGCCAGACGGGTCCTAGGTCTCTGAACTTAGGACTCGCACTCTCCCCTCGAACCCTGCAGGGCGTAGGGCGACATGGAGGGAGAGTGAGCATCCACCCACTTACCGGTCCGTGGGCAAGAGGACCGCGCTTCCCCCTGTCCTGAGGCTCTGTGGTATTGCCCGATCCGCACTTTGGGGGAGGGGGCCGGAGAGAACAGTGCTGGGCTCGGGAATGAGGGAAGATGACATCCAATTGAATGAAGCATCCTCTTGGGGGCGGGGTCGAAGGCAGACCCCTCTCTGCCCGGCTCCACCTCCTCGCTCCAAACTACATTTCCCATGGTGCAGCGAGCTCCTCGCCGCACTGTACGCCGGGAATGAGGGACCTCGAGGCTTCAAACACATCTCAGGACTGGGTCTTTAATCAACGAGGTCCTTAAAGTTACAAATAGTTGTAATCATTTATGCTTCTTTAGATAAATGTTTGTGAATCTCAAGCTTTGATACAGTTATCGTAATAATAATTACGTTTTTTTCTAGAAGTTATAAATGATTTGTATTCAAAGGAGGTAAATATCGAGTTCCTTGACAATCTGTCAGGACCTGGCAGACGCTGCTTCTTCCGCCTTGGCCTGGCCTTAGCAGAGAGTATCTATTGCAGTCATGTCGGCTGCGATTGCAGCTCTAGCTGCTTCGTATGGCTCGGGTTCGGGGTCCGAATCGGATTCGGACAGTGAGGGCAGTCGGTGTCCTCTGCCAGCCGCGGACTCTCTCATGCACTTGACCAAATCGCCTTCAGCCAAGCTCTCTCTGACCGTGGCGGTGGACTCGGCTCCGGAGGTGGCAGTTAAGGTAAGTGCTTTGGACACTAATGAGCTTAGGAACTGCTTTTAGCTCGTCTCGGGTGAGAGGGGGGTCTACCTCGGCGCTGAGAAGTACCTAACTAGCGTTTACATCTCTTCCCACATCCTCCTTGACGATTGGAAGTACGGAGCAACTCTCCACTACCCCCTGTCCTTCGTATCTCCATCAGATAAAAGTAGTCCAAGAGAGAAGGAAAGTTTGTGTTTGTAGACAAAGATGTAGCCTTATTAGAGCAGATGTAAGTTCAGAGCGTAGATAATATTGGATCAAGACTTTCAAACTAGAATTTGTGCCCTCACTAGAAGTGAGCCATGGCCAGGCACTGTTTTGTTTTTGAGGAACTGGCACGAATCCTGGCTTCACCACTTTGAAATTACACAACGTTCTTTTGTACAGTTGTGCAATGAAGATAGCTGTATAAAAACATATTTATTGGGAGGTTATTGTAAAGATTGAGTGAAATTATATGGTAAAGATTATAGCACAGAGCCTAATATCTAGTGAAAGCGATATGTGTTCGCTATTGTGATTGTATGTGTTAATACGATGAGTGGGAAAAGGACATAAACTTTACGAAGTAGCATGCACGAACCCAACGGAGGAAGTTGATAAAGGGGAAAAACCCAGCTATATAGTTCTATAATATAGTTCTCTATAGCATGTATTGTCGTTTCCCAGTTTAACAACAGGATTAAAGCCACAACCAACCAGAACATCTTTGCTATCATAGTTCATACTGGAATCATTCTCGTGGGTGAAGGAGCCAATTAAATTTGGACAAATAAAGTAGTTACAGATCGGATTGAACACTGGGTGTGTGTGTGGGGGGGGATAACCACAACAAAGAATAAGGTAGAATTGTGAATTTTTGTTTTTTATTTTTATTTTTTTTACTTTTTTTGTAGATTGCTCTGACAAGTCCTCTCTTAAAAAAAAAAAAAAAAAAAAAAAGTCGCCAGGCAGTGGTGGCACACACCTTAATCCCAGCACTTGGGAAGCAGAGGCAGGCAGATTTCTGAGTTCAAGGCCAGCCTGGTCTACAGAGTGAGTTTAGGGACAGCCAGGACTACACAGAGAAACCATCTCAAAAATAAATAAATAAATAAATAAATAAAATTAAATAAAAAAATAAGAAATAAAATAAATAAATAAAATGTCAATTCAAAAAAAGAGAGGCCACTTTAGCTAAAGGGAGAGTTTCCAAACTTAGGAGAAGACTTGGTTTGTCTTAAGCCCTTTGAGAGTATCAACTTGTAGTAAGCCTTGTGTGAGTGAATGACTGGCTCAAAGAGTGTGACGAGGGAGACTAGGAGGATTTCTAACTAAGCTCTCCCTGGGTTTTGTTTGTGTCATTTAACTAAGCTCTCCCTGGGCTTTGTTTGTGTCATTTACGAAGTTGATTTTTTTTTTTGTTTTATAAGGACATCTGGTATGCAAGAACACTGGAAATTCTATCTTTAGAACAGAACAAAGCTCTGCCAACCTAGGACTTTCCAGCAGCTTTCCTTAGACATTCCAACTTTCTGTGCTATGCATTGTTCCCCACCCCTGCTCAGTACAGTCTAGCCTTGGCTTCTTGAATAACTACTTGGTGGAAATGGTGTCCCAGGCCTTTTGCAGTCATAAGATGGCTCTACCATCTGGATTAAATCTCTGCATCAAATAACTCTTATAATTCCTTTTCTCTATGACGTCCACTGAGCTATCCTCAGCCTTCAGGTTTCCTGTTCTTCTGCCAGCCCTGTATACTGATTAAATACTGGCTGTTCTAGTAAACCCCTGTCTTAAACTCCATGCTAGCTTTCTTAATTTTTTTTAAAAATCTCATCCAAGATGGCTCTTGTGCCCCTTTTGTATGGTGTCTTTCTCTCTAGTGCACGTTTGTATTCTCCATTTTGATGATCCATATCCTGCTCATTGGCTCAAGCCACAAAACAGAAGGCTCACCAATTCCTTTTCCTCAGCCCCCGAAGCTCAGTAGTTGTTCAGCTGGTACCTCCCCTTCATTGTTTTTTTGGCTGGTTGGTTGGTTTTGATTTTTTTTTTCCCCAACTCGATCTCTTCCTCTCTGTTTTCCTTAGCACAGCCTTCATAGCATCCTTCTTTCCTCTGGGAATTACTCTTGACGTCTCGAGCCTTTGCTTTTGAGTGACAGCTACTTTTTCCCACTGTGACTGAGTGATGTTTATCAAATGTCTCTTTCTTCTTCGGTTGCCACTGTTTAGTTCGGATTCTCATGTCTTCTAAAACAAGAATAACTTTTTGTGTACTTCTTTCCTCTAGCCGCACACCCACGTCTTTCCTACACAGTACATCAAGACTGTTCATTCCTAAATTCAGAACTCATATCACGTCCACACAGTATCCTGTTGTCTCTTAGATAAGCACTGCATGCTTTGTACAGCGTGTGAGGCCTACCGTCCTCCCGTGCGTGTGAGGCCTGCCGTCCTCCCGTGCGTGTGAGGCCTGCCGTCCGTCCTCCCGTGCGTGTGAGGCCTGCCGTCCGTCCTCCCGTGCGTGTGAGGCCTGCCGTCCGTCCTCCCGTGCGTGTGAGGCCTGCCGTCCGTCCTCCCGTGTGTGTGAGGCCGTCCGTCCTCCCGTGTGTGTGAGGCCGTCCGTCCTCCCGTGCGTGTGAGGCCTGCCGTCCGTCCTCCCGTGCTGAGGGAAGCCTCACAAGTGTAACAGTTTCCTTGTCAAGATCCCCTAGCCTCTGTCATAGATCCAAACCTGTCATCCCCCAGCCTCAGGCTCCTTGATTCTTCTATCTCTATCTCTTTGTCGTAGTCCAGGGCATCACTTAACCACATTTCTAAGTTCATTTCCAGGGCCCGGAGAATGTTCTATCTCCAAAGCCCTGTACACAAAAGAAAAACTAAAAGAAAAGGTCTTGACCAAGCATGGACATCGAGGATCAGATTTGGAGTTGAGCAGGCACCGGCTGGGAGGAAGCTTTCTTTCCAGCTTGTTTACTTCGTCTCTAAGGAATGCCTCAGTGTGTAAAGAGAATGAGTTGGAATCAAGCTCTAAGATACCAGAGGTTCATTGAGAGCTGGGCTAGATCCCCAGCTGTGTGGGTTTTGTAGGAGATGAGCAGTGTGCACCAGAGAAGAGAAGATCTGGCTCCCTAACTCTCCAGTGTAGCTGAGTCAGTGATCTCTAGGGTCGAGGGGAACTTGTCTCAGAAGTAAAATGAAGCATGATTGAGGAAGACCCTTGACATCAACCATACAAACACACACACACACACACACACACACACACACACGGTGGGGGGGGATGTTGGGGAGAGATTGATGAAAGGTTTAGAAAACAGCTGATCATGTACATGGAGATTAGCAAAGGTCAATAAAGGACCAAATTCCAAGTATGACTTACACTGTTGACCTCATATATTTTGTCAAGTCTTTTTTTGTTGATGTTCATTTCCTTTTAATTAACACGGTAAGACTGCAAATGCCATTGTTATTTTGTTAGTGCAAAATACCATCTGTGGGCTAAATTTTGCCCATATTCTAGAGTTTGCCAACCCCTGTGCTAGACCACAAATAACACTCAGTAACCCAGGTCCTGTGACACAACAGTCCCTGGCCACAGTGCATCTACATTGAAAACTAGGCACAAAAGGATAAGTTTATACATAACTGTAAACTTGCCTTTAAGCCAGAGTCAAACACAAGATGTTTTGGGTTTTTTGTTTGCAGACAGGACTTCAGGTATCCCAGGATGACCTCATACTCACTAGGAAGCCAAGGATGACCGTGAACTTCTGATCCCAAGTGCTGAGATTATAAACTTGTGCCACCATTCCATCCACACTAAGACTTTGTGTATGCTAAGGAAACAATCCATTACCTGATCTACATCCTCTGCCCATAATAATAATAAAAATATATACATACATATACATTAAATGAAAAAAATAAAGAAGGTAATATAAAACCAGTGAGGTACAGCCATCTCAGTGTTTTTATAAAGTATACGTTTGTACATATAAGACTGTTGATGTCTTACTATAGATGTAGTAGAAGAAAGGCAGAAAACATGTCAGGCACCCATGCTTCTGGATGGTTTTTTTAGTGGGTGTTCTTTTTATCTGCTGTCATGTACAGATGATACGCCCAGTTTCTTGAAGTGGTTACCCTAGAAACTACATGTCTGAGTTACTCAGTAACTTCAGCTTCTAAGCAGTACAAGCCCTACTTCAATTCCACTCCCATCCCGACCTTTTGGGATAGTTTGTTTGGTATATGTGCACACGTACACACAAGACAGACATGAGTGGCAGGCTTTCTTGCATCTCATCTGCAAAGATGTCTGCTTTCTGTCATAGTGCTTTCTTTAGGCTGTCCTTTAATAGAGTGGTTGGTGATTACCCTTCTAGTTTGTCTTCACAGTGTTAGTGCTCAGTACTCGATCTTGGATATTTTACTGGGTTTAGTTTATTAGCTGAGAATTCCTCTCAGCTCATTTAAGATGTTTTCTCTTATTCAGTTGTTACTGATAACGGATTGTCTTTTTCTAGTGAATTTAGTTTTCCTTGAAAGTGAATTTTTTCCCTGTTTTGACAGCTTATAGGTAGATACCTACCCCCCCTTTTATTTAATATGAAGTTTTGTTGTTTTTCCTATGAAATAAATTTGTGGCTTTCTTTTCACTTTCCACTTAGAATTCTGTTGAGCTTCTTTAGCAGCAGATAGATTTCTCTGGAGTGTGGATCGTTCAGTATTCTGGGAAGTTCACAGTTCTCCTTGCTAGGGATCACTTTAGCCCCATTGTCCTCAGAGTCTGGAACTTAATCTACATGTGCAGCATTGACTGGACATGGTGGTGATAGTGGTGGTGGTGTTGAACTTTTGATACAAAATTGTCCTATTTGCATGTTAGAAATCACTACCATGTGTTATAATGGGCTAGGTATCATGACATGCATCTGTGATTCCCACACCTGAAGCCAAGATAGGAGGACAAAGATAAAGGCCAAACAGAGGATGTGATAAGCCTTACTGGATTGCAAGAATTACTTTTGCCTGCATGCTGGCTCACTCAGGAAGCATAGGCAGCTCCCAAATAACAACAAAAATATTTATTAACTTGCTTTGTAGTAAGTTTAAATAAGTAAATTAAAAACAGTCATTTCAGACAGTGACTGTTGCCTTCCCCCTGTGAATTCCTTGTTTAGCATAGCCAAGATGGTTCTGCCTCTTACATCTGCAGATAAATTTGACTTGTTGCCTAGCTCAGAGATGTACATATCCAAATTTGTATTCTTCTTCATCTATCAATCTCTTAATTTTGACAATTTTAGTCATTTCTAATTCCCAAGAGACAAATGTCATAAATTGATAGGAGCTTGATGATAATGAATAAAATGTCTGATATTTTCACAGTTTACATAGTTTTTGTCATGCCTGATTTCTTACCTGTATACCAGAAGAAATGGGGAAAGGACCCAACAGTGACTTGTGTAGTCTCCAATTTAAGTCAACAGTTAACCTGTTTATTTAACACCCCCCCCCCCCAGCCTGCTTCAGGCTGAAGCAGACCCTGTCCTGTTGCTACTGAGGCGAGGCCACCTATGGCCTAGCTCTTCAGCTAAGCTGGCTTCTTTTGTTGTGTCAACTGTTGCTGAGCTTCCCGAATCCTGCTGCCCGCTGAGACACCTTGAGACAATCCACAGTGGACTCCGGACTGGATCCAGGCGCCTGCTTGAACCGGCAGGGGGATGGGCCCACCCTCATATAACCTAAGAATCTAAGTAAACTTTAAGATGCTTTGAACAGAGTGATTTGTCTTGGAGTCTTTCTCTTTCTCTAGTCTCTTACAGCCCCAGCTCGCCTTCCGGGAATGGTTCATTGTTAAGCCACAGGCGGCTTGCACCTAACAGATTGGCACCCAACGTGGGGCCATATTGTGTAACAGCTGTTTTTTACTCCTTTATCACCTTGAAATCCAAAGCCTGGTATTGTCTGACTATTATTTTGCTGGTCAAGTATCTCAACTACAGGAAAATCCAACACTCCAGATGTATCTTGCCCTTCCCCTCGGGCCTGACTCATAGCTCTTTCTAGGGGAGATTGATACATCTCAGAAGAGTTGTTCTTCTCTGTATCTGGCACCTTTCTTAGCTCCCGAAGCTCATTAGTCAATCTCTGCAACTTAATTTCAAACTCTAATTTATTTAGTTGCATGTCCATTTGAGTAGAATCTCCTATAGTGGGGGCCATAAGTGGAGCGGGAGGTTTGCGAGGAGGCCAGTCCTCATCTTCAAAATATTTTGTGGGTCATTATCAGAATCTCTGTATCTTTTTAATTTAGGGTTGAGAGGGCCCCTTTCTGAAAAAGTCCTCTCTGACAGGCGCTCTTCTTGAGATTCCTCAAGCTCTGTCTGGGTCCTATCTGACACCTGCGAGGTCTCTTTTTCAATGGCATCTTTTATGAGAGCCCAGAGGCAAAGGGTGAAATTATCTGCCTGGGTGTTTTTCAAAGCTTCTCCAACTCTCTCCCAGGTTCTCTTATCTAAAGTTTTTTCTTCTCTGAGCCTTGGGCAGCAAGAATGTATCTTATCTGAAAAATTTTCTAACAATTGTTCTTTAATCCCTACTCCTCTCGCCTGAAGCAGCTCTTGAAGGCTGCATGTTTACATTTATTTGACCCTTCAGTTATTGCACTTTTACTTTCTGTAGCTGATTGAACTTGGGTAAGAATCCTTTGTAAGTCTGTGGTGGTTCCACATGCATGCCTAGCTGGCCTTAGACTCCTCCAGAGATCTAAGGGAGATGTGTGCTGTCCACATTTCTCTAGGTAAATCTTCAGTAACCACCTTTCTCTGGAGTGTTGTTGTTCAGTTCATTCTGTACCGTCAGCCATCGTGAAAGGGGATAAGCTATTGTTTATTGGTTGCCATTGTTGTTATTACAAAAGGTTGATTTTTTTAAAATTGTACTTTCTGTTTAAAAGTTGATATCACACCATAGTCTATTCAAAATAATTAAAGTATAGAATCTTCTAAATACTCTTAATTGGGAAGCTCTGGCAACCCATATATTAACAGTGCTGCTAACCATCTCTACCATATAAAGTCCATCGAGGAGATAGAAATCCATGATTAGATTCTTTTAGATAGCATCTTCAAGGGGTTGACTATTAAGAGGTAATGGTATTTAAGTTTGGTTTTATTTAGTTTATGCAATTTTTTTTTCCTTTCCAGTAATGGGTTTGACATTGTGTTCAGGCTCCAGTGTCAGCTTTGATACACATAACTAGAAGCAACTTTGGGAGGAAAGGGTTGATTTCGCTCACAGTTCCATATAACAATTCATCACAAAAAACCAGTGAGGCAGGAACCCACACAGGGCAGGAACCTGGTGGCAGGAGCTGATGTGGAGATCATGGAGGGGGCTGCTTACTTGTTGCTCCTTTTGGCTTGCTCATTCTGCTTTCTTACAGCACCCAGGACCACCAGCCCACGATGGCACCACCCATAATGGGTTGGGCCTTCCCACACTGATCCCTAATTAAGAAAATGCCTTACAGCCTGATCTCTGGAGCTATTAACTCAACTGAGGCTCCCTTCTCTCTGATGACATTAGCTTGTGTCAAATTGATATAAATCAGCACAGATATTAAATAATTTTATCCTTAGTTCTTCTAGCTTTTCAGCTCCCTCCCCTGAGAGCCCCACTCACACCCATCATCAGAAAGTGAGATTCTAATTTCCCCTCCACCCAGCTCCCTTTCTGATCTGCTATGGGTTTAGCCAGGGGCACCATTATGAGCATTCTCTCTTCTCTTCTCTTCTCTTCTCTTCTCTTCTCTTCTCTTCTCTTCTCTTCTCTTCTCTTCTCTTTCCCTCCCTCCCTCCCTCCCTCCCCCCCCCCTTTTTTTAATTGACAGTGCTCTGGCTGCAATAGTGTCACTCCATTGATTGCCTGGATTGATTCAGCTGGTCTGACCAGCTAGGCAGCTGTCCCTCTCAAAGCTGTGCACTGGGAGGGACCTTCCCATAATAGACTAGAGGAGGACCGGTCTTGGATCAAGGATAGAGGAGTAACAGTGAGAACTTCCAAACAAGTTCTCGAGGTCCACCTGAACTTCCTGCCCTGTGTGAGCTCATCCACAGCAGAGCAAGGAATGAGGTTTTGAGTGGCAGTGGTGGCCAACACTTAGCTGGTTCCAACATCCCATGGCAGCAACAGCTGTTTAGTAGAGACGTTCAGTCACAAACTGTTGTGCACACTGGATTGGTCCTGTAATTTGTTTGGCTTTGAATTATAATTCCATCTGCCTGCTTCTCAAAGCTGCGCTCCTAACCTTCCTAGAAACTCTAAAAGAACTTCATAAGAATTCAGTCTGTTTCATCTGTCTGGGAAGATTGCTGTCACTTGCAGCTAAAAGCCCTGACTGACACACCCAGTTAGTATGCAAGCAATTTTTTTTTTTAAGTGGGAGCTGATTTCCTACTTTGGTCTCACTTTTATTATTGTTGTTGTTGTTTTACTTTATCTTTTTTAATGTTTGTGTTTGCTGTGTATATTTGTAGCGAGCAGGTTAGTGCACATTTAGAAGTTATAAGACAACTGTGGGAATGAGTTCTCTCCTACCTCAGGTTCTTGGGGTCAAACTCAGGTCGTCAGGCTCTCTTTCACCATCTGAGCCATGAAGCTTCTTCCTCATATGGTTGCTTTAAACTCTTCCCCTGTGCCTTAGTTAGGGTTTTACTGCTGTGAGGAGACACCATGACCAAGGCAACTCTAGTAAAGGCAAACATTTAATTGGGGCTGGCTTACAGTTTAGAGGTTTAGTAAATTTTTGTAATGGTGGATAGTATGGCCACATCCAGGCAGACATGGTACTGGAGGAGCTGACAGTTCTCCATCTTGATCCACAGGCAGCAAAAGGGGACCATGTGTCACACGGTGCATAGATCTCCAAGCCCACCCCCATAGCAACACACTTCCTCCAACAAGGCCACACCTAATAGTGCCACTCTCTGCGGCTATGATGGCCAGTTACATTCAAACTACCACACCCTGTTACCATTAGTTCTATTGGCATTAGTTCATTGGCATGAGTGACTACATTCAAACTAACACACCCTGTTACCATTAGTTCTATTGGCATTAGTTCATTGGCATGAGTGACTTCATCTTGCTTAGAACTTAACTCACAGGAATGATAGAAAGATCATGTGAAATAGACTGGGAAAATAGCTCAGTAAAGTGCTTGCCTTAACAGTTATAAGGACCTCAGTTAGGGCCCTAGATAAATAAATACAAAGAAGCCAGGTATAGTGGTGAACACTTATAATCAAGCACAGGGCTGGCTGGGCAATGAGAGACAGGAGGACCCTGGGGCTCACTGGTTGGCTACCCCAGCCTACTGGCAACTTCTGAGCAAGTGCTGAGAAAAGAAACTGAAGGTTGTGTTCTGCCTCCTACCCCAAAGATTACATAAACAATGTATCTACTACCGGAGCACTAACACCTTAGGATTGCTAAATTCCTTTTTGTGTGACATTTTGTTATAACAAACTATCTATCTGTTTATTGTATAGGTTATTGTCTTTCTTTCCCACTAAAGGCAAGCAACTTTGTCAATTTCTATACCCCAGAACAGTGCCTGACAAGGAGCAGGCAACAGGTACACGGTCAGCACCTGCTGAATGTGTGTTGCTGTCCCCGTCTTACCACCTTAACTACACAAGTAACTCACATGATCACTTTTGATTGCCAGCATCTCACCCATTATCCATCTATACCTTGTTATCTCTAAGAGCCCTCTTTTCAGAAGATGCCAATACTTCCAGCTGAGTGTTAGGTTCTATCCCCTCTTACAGTTAATAGGATAACCATACCATATCCCCTTGTTCTTTTTCCTTGGCCTGAACTCATCACCTCACTACCCAGCATCTCTGGTGTTGGGATTCCAGAAATGCCCGCCACTGCACACTGCCTTTCTCCTGTTGTCCTGTGGTTTTCCTTGCCACCTCGCTCCCTCTAGCACTGGGACTGGTTTTGGCTTAGTGTAGTGGCTATCCCTGGTTGTCAACTTGACTTATTTGGAATGAACTACAATCCAGAATTGACCCTAACCTTGAGGCTGGGAGATAGAAGTTTCTGATCTAGATCTTGGTATGGAGATCTTGAAGATAGTGGCTATGGATTCCAGAATATTAAATCAGGGAGATCTCCGAGTTCAAGGTCATCTGGGATTAAAGGTGTGATGGCACACACCTTTAATCTGAGCAACACCTTCTGCTGGAGATCATATAAGGATAGTGGAAGAAGGGAGACTAGCTCTCATTCCTTCGCCTGCTTGCCCTGTGGGACTGAGTAACTGCTAGTTCCTTGGACTTACATTCACAGCTACTACTGAACCATTGTTGGGAATTGGGCTTCAGACTGTAAGACATCAATAAATTCCTTTACTATCCAGAGACTATTTGTAAGTTCTGTGACTCTAGAGAACCCTGACTAATACAGCTTAGGTTTTTCTTAAGGGGAAATAAAAATGTTGCATTCTGGAACTCCTTCCATCTGACAGCTCCTCTCCCGAGGTTTTATTGATATGTGTTTGGTCAGTGTGTGTTGGGGGTTGAGAGGGTAATTGTTATTTCTTTGTATTTTTGTTCTTTTAACTCTTGCTGTGTTGTTTTGCACTTCCTCATCCACAGCAGTGCTCTAGGCATCTGCCCACTGTGGTCCATCTCAGGGCTAGGATCACTCCAGCAGAGGATGTGCCAAATCCAATGAATGTCAGTCAGCCTTATTCTGCATAACTTCTCTGTAGATTCACATTCTCCTTCATCTTTCTAATTTAACAAATATTATTGACATGTGCCACCTGCCCTGCATTCTGCAAGGCAGTAAGGATATAAAATGTAAAAGCCATATGCAATACATAATGCATCACAAATTCTGTGAAAAATAAAACATTCCATAAGACTTTAGGCAGAAAAAGACAGTTTTCATTCCTGCAGCAAGAGGGAATGGGTCAAGGGACATGAGAAGGTGACTTATCACATTACAAAGGTAATGTCTGTGATGTGGAGTAGTAAGTGTGGGATGCCCGTGATGCCTGTGATGCGGGTCAGCAACAGTGCGGGATGCCCGTGATGCGGGGCAATAACAGTGTGGGATGCCTGTGATGCGGGGCAGTAACAGTGAGGGATGCCCGTGATGCGGGTCAGCAACAGTGCGGGATGCCCATGATGCGGGGCAGTAACAGTGTGGGATGCCTGTGATGCGGGGCAGTAACAGTGAGGGATGCCCGTGATGCGGGTCAGCAACAGTGAGGGATGCCCGTGATGCGGGGCTTTATTGGTGCAAGAGGCAGAGAAAGTGTCAAAGTACTTGCTGTTTGTTTTTATAAAAAGCTTCCATTAGTGTAATATGGCAGAAGTGTGTTTTGAACTCACTCAAATCGACACTGTCTCGTTGAGAACAGACGTCTAAAATGATAATGGTGATGATGAGGATGATAATAATAGCAGTAACAATAATGATAGCAATAACAATGGTAAGATGAGATAAAATGATAAAAATAATATAGAAACAAGCCAGAGTAAGACAAACAAATGGGAAAAAGAAAAAAAAAAGCACAGGAAACATCCAGACCCAAGACACACCTTCACACACACGAAAATCCCATAAAAATAAGATCAGAAACCATATACTAAACAAAGCATTATAAGACAAGGAACCATCACAGATGCTATTGAGTTCGTTTGTGTTGGCTATCTCCTGTGGGGATGGGGGCATATGTACATCTGTCCTGTGCAGACCTGAAAAGGCCCCTCAGGTTCTTGGCCATCCGAGCAATGTTAGGCATGGATTCCATCTCATGGAGTGCACGGTAATGCCAAGCAGGTAGTGTGGTTGGCATTTCCACAGTGTTGCGCAGCTGTATTAGGCAGGTCACCATTGTAAATGGAAGGGTTAGTAGCTAGATTGGCATGTATCTTTCTCCACTGGTAGCTTGCATAGCACCTGTCAGTACCATGCACATTAGTCACCAGATGAAAGCTCTAGTTGGCAGCAGCTCAACTTCTCCCTGTCCAGTGAGGTGGATAGGTGTTGTCCTCAGCAGTAGGGCCTCACCATCTGTTTGTGGAGATACCAATACCCTGAGCTGTTTGGAGGTTTCCATGAGGCCCCAACAACTTGATTGGATGTAATTCATTCCTCACACTGGAGGTTTCATTTGGTGGCTAGAGATGTCTAGATTTTTTTTTAATAGCTAAATCTATTTACCTGTGAATTTCATGGTTTTGCTTTTTTGACAGCTGAGTAATATTTTATTTTGTAAATGTATCATTTTTTTAATCCATTCTTCTGTTGTCAATCATCTAGTCTGTTCCCAATTCTGGTTATTATTTTGTTTTGTTTTGTTTTTAAGTTTTTTGTTTGTTTGTTTGTTTGTTTGTTTTCCAGACAGGGTTTCTCTGTACAGTCCTGGCTGTCCTGGAACTCTGTAGACCAGGCTGGCCTCGAACTCAGAAATCTGCCTGCCTCTGCCTCCCAAGTGCTGGGATTAAAGGCATGCGCCACCACTGCCCAGCTAATTCTGGTTATTATAAATAGCAACAATTAACATGGTTGAACAGGGGTCTCTGTAGTAGTAGTAGAGTCCTTTGAGTATGTGTCCAGGAGTTGTACAGCTGGATCTTGAGGTAGATAGATCCCCAGCCTCACAAGGACCCACCATGCCAGTTTCTATGGTGTTTGCACTCCCACCAGCAATGAGTTAGCATTCGCATCCCTGCCAGCAAGAGCTATTTGTTCTGTTGATCTTGGCTGTTCTGGCTGGTGTAAGATGAAATCTCAGAGTAGTTTTGATTTGTATTTCCCTGATGACTAAGGATATTGAACGTTTCTTTAAGTATGTCTTACCCATTTGTTTTTCCTCTTTTGAGGATTCTCTGTAGATCTGTACCCCAATTTTTAATTGGGTCATTTGTTCTTGATGCCCTCTTGAAGTCTCATTTATTGTCCTTCTTAGAGCCTGTGCTCTGTTCCCCACTTTCTCTTCTATCAGATTCAATGTATCTGGTCTTACATTGAAGTCTTTGATCCATTTGGAGTTAAGTTTTGTGCAGGATGATCTGTATGGATTTATATATATTCGTGTACAAGCAGCCATCCGTTTGACCAGTTGTTGAAGATGCTGCCTCTCCCTACCACCCCATGTGTATTTCTGGCTTCTTTATAAAAAATTAAAAAAAAAAAAAAAAAAACAGGTGTCTGGACAGGTGTCTTGGTATTCAATTTGATTACATTGATCAACGTGTTTCTCTCAGTGCTCTTTTTCATACTATAGTTCTGTAGTATGATTTGAAATCAAGGATGGTGACACCTCCAACATCTCTTTTATTGTTCAGAATTGTTTTTTTATCAATCCCAGGTATTTTGTGTTCCCACATGAAGCTGAAAATTGTCCTTTCAATTCTGTGAAGAATTTGTGTTAGAATTTTGATGGGGATTGACTTGAATCTGTAGATTGCTTCTGGTAGGATGGCCATTTTTTACTATATTATTGCTACCACCCCATGAGTATGAGGGGTCTTTCCATTCTCTGAATCTTCTTTAATGGCTAGGTTGGAGTTACGCCAAGATTATTATTGAGACTTGTACTGGCTAGTTTTGTGTCAACTTGACACAGCTGGAGTTATCACAGAGAAAGGAGCTTCAGTTGAGGAAATGGCCTCCATGAGATCCAACTCTAAGGCATTTTCTCAATTAGTGATCAAGGGTGAAAGGCCCCTTGTGGGTGGGACCATCTCTGGGCTGGTAGTCTTGGGTTCTATAAGAGAGCAGGCTGAGCAAACCAGGGGAAGCAAGCCAGTAAAGAACATCTCTCCATGGCTTCTGCATCAGCTCCTGCTTTCTGACCTGCTTGTGTTCCAGTCCTGACTTTCTTTGGTGATAACAGCAGTGTGGAAATGTAAGCCAAATAAACCCCTTTTCTCCCCAACTGCTTCTTGGTCATGATGTTTTGTGCAGGAATAGAAACCCTGACTAAGATAAGGCTATTGTGAAAAGTATTGCTTCCCTGGTTTTTTTCTCAGTCTGTGTCATTTGTATACAGAAAGACTATCTGATTTTTTCTTTTCTTTCTTTCTTTTTTTTTGTTTTGTTTTGTTTTGTTGTTGTTGTTGTTTTGCGAGACAGGGTTTTTCTGTATAGCCCTACTGTCCTGGAATTCACTTTGTAGACCAGGCTGGCCTCAAACTCAGAAATCCGCCTGCCTTGCACTCGGGATCAAAGGTGTGCGCCACCACACCCGGCTGGCTATCTGATTTTTATGTGTTACTTTTGCATCCTGGTACTTTGCTGAAAGTGTTTATCAGCTATGGAAGTTTCCTGGTGGCGTTTTTTAGAGTCACTTAAGTATACAATTATATTCTCTGCAACTAAAGGCACCTTGACGTCTTCCCTTCCTGTTTATGTCCCCTCAATCTGTTTTGGTTTTCTCACTGCTCAACCTAAGACCTCAGCACTGTATTGAGCAAGTATAGAGAGTGCACAGCCTTGTCTTATTCCTGATGTTTGTGGGATTGCTGAGAGTTTCTCTCCATTTAGGTTGATATTGGCTATGGTTTGCTGTTCATTGTCTTTATTAGGTTGAGGTCCCTTGCCTCCCTAATCTCTCCAGGACTTTTATCATGAGAGGGTGTTGGATTTTGTCAAAGGCCATTTCCACACTGAATGAGATGATGATGTGGCTTTTGTCTTTCAGTCTGTTTGTGTGGTGGATGAATGACATCTATTGATTTGCATCTATTGAACCATCCTGCATTTCTGGGACGAAGCCTACTTAATCATGGTAGATGAACTTCTTAATATGTTCTTATATTTGGTTTGCAAGTACTTTACTGAGAATTTTTGTATCTGTGTTCATAAGGGAAATTAGTCTGTTAATCCCTTTCTTTGTTGGGTCTTTATGTAGTTTAGGTATCAGGGTAATTGTAGCCTCCCTAGAAAAATGTTTAGTGTTTTGGTTACTACATGTCATGAGGAGTTTCTTTTCTGGTCCAGTCTATTTGGTGTTCTGTATGCTTTGCATGCCTTAATAGGTGCCTTCTTCAGGTTAAGGACATTTTCTTCTGTGGTTTTGTTGAAAAGATTGCCTGTGCCTTTGACCTGGACTTCTATTCCTTCCTCTATGACTATTATTCATAATTTAGTCTCTGAGTGTTCCAGATTTCCTGGATATTTTGTGCCTGGATATTTTTTAGTTTAACATTTTCTTTGACTAAGGTGACCGTTTCTTTTCTCTTGTCTTCAGCATCTGAGAGGCTTACCTCTGAGGTCTTCAGTATCTGAGACTCTCCCATCTCCTGTCTTGGTGAGGCTTTACCTCTGAGGTTTTAGGTTGGCTTCCTAAATTTTCCATTTCCAGTTTTACCTCAATTCTGATTTTCTTTTTCTTTTTTTGTTTGTTTGTTTTTCGAGACAGGGTTTCTCTTTATAGCCCTGGCTATCCTGGAACTCACTTTGTAGACCAGGCTGGCCTCGAACTTAGAAATCCATCTGCCTCTGCCTCCTGAGTGCTGGGACGAAAGGCATGCGCCACCACGCCCGGCCAGATTTTCTTTAGTGATTCTATTTCTACTTTCATGTCTGCACTGTTTTCTTCCTTTCACTCACTGTTTATATTTTCATGTATCTTATTAGTGGATTTAATGCTCTCTTTAAGGACCTCAAGCATATCCGTAATAGCCGTTTTTAAGTTTTGTCTTGTGCTTCAGCTATACTGCATTTCTGAGGCATGTGTGGTATGGTTGCTGGGTTCCAGTGCAGACATGTTTTCCTCGCTGGTTTTGACTGTGTTTTAACTCTGATGACTGCTCGTCTGGGTTTGGAACGATTATGATCCTAGGTGTTGATGTTGGCATATAATGATCAACACAGTAAATGTACAGACCAAAGGAAGACTAATAAGAGCTGCGAGGGAAGAAGACCATGTAACTTACTAGTCAGATCTGTTGGAATCCACCTGACTTTTCACTGGAGGTTGGGTGGGTCTTCCATTCCTTGTTTTCTGGGTTTTAGGAGAGTGTGGTGGCTATAGAATGCCTGGTAGGTAGTGTTTCTGAGTTCCTTTCTAGTGGCCACTGTGGGTTCTGGGTAGAAGGTGTCTCTAGATATTGGGGGCTAACAAGAAGGAATGAGGATGGGTTAGCAGTGTGGGCTGAGAAGGTGCACTGGAGCTGAGAGGGTGCACTGCAGGAGGGAGAGAGCTGAGAGGGTGCACTGCAGGAGGAAGGCTGGGTCTCCAGGGAAGTTCAGCAGAGTTCCCACAAAGTAGAGGTAGAGCAGGAGGAGGGGCCACAGCAGGTGGTCTGTTCTGGGGCTGGGATGAGATTGGGGACACAGAAATGGAGGATAGGAAGAAGGGTGAACATAGTCTACCCCAGGCTACAGAGGACAGTGAGTTCCTGGAGAGCCTCTGGTGCTGACATCTGACCCAGCAATGATATGAGGAAGCTAGAACTTCTTACCTGAAGTGTTTGGGCACTGTTAACTTATTTAATTAATAAAATTAGTAGCCGGGCGTGGTGGCGCACACCTTTGATCCCAGCACTCAGGAGGCAGAGGCAGGCAGATTTCTGAGTTTGAGGTCTGGTCTACAGAGTGAGTTCCAGGACAGCCAGGGCTACACAAGAGAAACCCTGTCTTGAAAAACCTAAATAAATAAATAAATAAATAAATAAATAAATAAATAAATAAGAAAGAAAGAAAGATAAAATTAGTATGTTGAAAAAGGAAATATATATTTTATGTCTAAAATTGTAACATATTACATCTATGTTCTTTTACTCTCTGATTCTTACTAGTGCTGTGATACTAAAGTAATAGCTGTGAAATAAGTGTTTAGGTGTTTAAATTGCTGATGTAGCTCCTAAAATACAGCAAACTTGTAATGCTCATTTGGCTTTCTTTTAGGAAGATATGGAGACTGGAGTTCACCTTGACCCTGCTATCAAAGAAGTTCAGTATAATCCCACCTATGAGACCATGTTCGCTCCTGAGGTAAGAAAGCATAGCATGAGTTTTCCCTGATGTTGACCATTTAAATTATACAGCGGTAGATAAGTGGATGTTTGTGATGGCTATTCTTGGCTGTCAACTTGACTATATCTGGAATGAACTACAATTCAGAACCGGAGACCCCACTTGTGATTCAGATATTGAAGCAGGAAGACACAGGAGTTTGGTCTGGATCTTGAAGTGGGAATGACACAAACTTCTGATCTGGATCAACAAACCTTTTAATCTAGATCTACAAACCTTTTAATGTAGCTCTTGAGGCACACCTTTAATCTGGGCCCTGCCTTCTGCTGGAGGCCTGCATAAGGACAGTGAAGGAAAGAAGGGGTTGTTCGTTTACTGCATGCTTGCACTCACTTTGCCAGCACTTCCATTGGAGCCTACTTTTTTGGAAGAGCACCCAAAACACCCACCCTCGAGGGACTGAGAAACTATGAGATTCTCAGACTGTCCATTCACAGTCACAGCTGCCTGTTGTTGGGTTAGTTGGTATATAATTTGTAAGTCATTCCAGCATTCCATGTATATGCATGTATTCCATAAATATATAGGGGTGTGTCACAGAGACAGACAGACAGACAGAGACAGAGAGAGACAGAGAGAGAAAGAGAGAGAGAAATTTATGTGACTCTAGAGATCCCTGACAGAGTTGAATTTTTAAAATAGTTTCTCATGAAACTATACTACTATAAATTTTAGGAAATGTATCCTTCTAGTCTCTAAAACCTAAATAATTTTTAGGAGAATCCTTTTTAAAAATCCACTGACTATATATCTGCCTGCACGCAAATATCTGGTTGTACTGCTGTATCTTTGGAAGATAGGAATCTGGAAAATATAATTCTTTACTATGAGCTTGATAGCCTTCTCAGCATTGATAAGGGAATATTATAATTAACCACAAATAAAAATGGTATAGTAACATTAGTACATAGCATCCTCTGCAACAGCGGCAGCTTCCTCTCTAGTGTCATGCTCACCTGCTGGAAACAGTGGCTTCAGCGGCTGAAGGGTGTGCTCTGGGATCTTCCCTTCTTTCGCTTGTTAATAAGTAGCAATGTAAACCTTAGGAAGGAATGAGGAAAAAATTCCTCATGTCCACTTGAAGTCTTTGAGCACTGTCCATTAAGGAGGGGTTATTTAAAAATCAAAATGGAAAAGGCATTTGATTGAATTATATTTTTTTAACTTTCAATCAAAAGACTAAATGTGAATTAATTGATTTTGTGATGATACTGGCAAGTCAGTCATCCAGTCATTATGTCGGTCCTTCCTCATCTAAGGAGCCTGCACTAACATGTAAGCTCACTCACGTTAGGAATGCCACTCGGGTTAGAGTGTAAGAAAGGAGTGATGCTTGGGAGCAGAACTAGAATCTTTCATAATTACCAAGGAGGCACTCATCTGTGCTATAACAGGTGTGAGCTTTGTGTTTTATGACTAGAATCCAAATCACTTGGCAGAGTCTGGAAAGGTGTCACCAGGACCTGTGCCAGGTTCAATTCAAATCCCTAAATGTTGAGGATCCACTGTTAGAAATGCTATATAATCCCTCTCTCCAACCTAGTATTTGGCAGAGGATATGCTGTGTGATATATTAAACAGATAAAGACTAGACAGTCTCCTCTGGCCTCTAAATTATAGCTCACATTCACAGGTTTAAGGAGACTACATCTAAATGGAGAAACAGAGATACTTCTCTATAATATTCATATTTGAAGTGAACAATGGACAGTATTGCCCTGGCTTAGACAGTGAAATTTGGAATGTGACTGTTTATTAGCAATTGTAAGATCTTGGATATTCTTAGTTTTGTTTGGTTTTCCTAGTTAAAATAAAGGTAATGTCTACATTACAGAGACATAAGAGCACATGAGTACATGCACAGTGTGACTGGCGCAGAGTAGGTATTTAACAAGTGGATGTCTGTGTTCTTTCTTTATCAATGGCATTGATGATGCAGGCTTTTATGGGAAGGATTATGGGCAGAAAGAGGAGCCGGAGGTAGAGAGCTTCAGTCATAACTGTTGATGTGAGCAGGGATAGAAAGCCAGAGTACTGCAGGGATTTGGGAGCCAAGGGAGAGTGTGGTTTTAATAGATGACAGCTTAGTGAGATTCTTAAATGGAGCAGCGATACCATAAAAATTGAATTTTTAGGACAAGATGTCTGGTTTGGGCTTGATTGGTAGAAAAAGTACAGAAAAAGAGACTAATGGGTGAGAAACACTACCATTTTTATAATAGACATGTACAAACTGAGGTAATGACATACTGTTGCTCCTTTTGTACTTATTAAACCTATGAAGTAAGTGTTCTTCACCCCTTTTTTTGAAGAACAGAAACCAAGTCTCTGGTTATTCTGACACTAGGTAATATTTTTGGGGACTCAGGTCTAGTTTACTATTAATTATCCATCAATAACTGGAAGAAGGATTTGAAAGCCCCTATGTAATCTGCATGATACAGTCCTGTGACTTTACTAATTCTGAAAATTAACCAAATTGCTTATTTTGTGAAATATCAGTCCTCCATTTCAACCAACAACTTTCCCTAGATGGTCTGCCTATTGATACAGAATTATTTGGACTAAGTTGAAAATATGAGACCAGCAGCTTTCTTCCTTTTTTAGCTTCTTAGAGATAAGTCATTTGTTAGTTGTAAAGTATCTTATTCTCCAGATGTAATTGTCATTCAGGAGGCTTACTGCTGAATATGCTCACCCTTTCTAGTTTTTTCCTGAACTCTAGCCAGCTGGTTCAACTCAGCTGTTCTGGCCCAAACTCCTCTCCCAGCAGACCTATTCTAACTGGTTTCTCTCCCTGCGATGCTTTCTTAAGTTGCCTCTTTCCTAACTGTGAGAGTTGGGTGCATCGTATCTCTGACTCAATCTGTCAAATCTTTCTCTGATTCATCACTTTGTCTGCCCCTCAGATTTCACTTTCAAACATGACTGCTTCCTTTTACAAGTTAACTTTACCTTCATTGTTTGGGATTAAAAGTGTGTGCTAAAGGTGTTTATTGCAGCCCAAGGGAATGTATTTAAGCCAGAGGGATTAAAGGTATGTCATTTCTGCTGGATCACACAGACCTAGAAGGTCTTTAGATGTGATCCCATGCAAAAGTAGCCACGTTGCTGGATGAAAATTCCTCTACAATTAGTTTCTTTGAAATCATTTTGAATTCACTCGATTCAGGAAGAATTCCATACCCCTTAAACCAGCTATACTTTTAGGGGGAGTGTGAATGTGTGTGTGTGTGTGTGTGTGTGTGTGTGTGTGTGTGTGTAAATTCAGAGAACAAATACTAGTTGCTATTAAAATAATCTCTTATAAGAGCTGCTTAAATATTAGTGCTATAGAAATACTGTAGCTTCCCACTTCTGAGAAGATTGAGCCTGAGGTTGTCAGCAGCAGCAGTGAATTGTCTGTGTGAATAACAGTCAGACTTTACTTAACCTCTCACAGAATTATTCTGCCAAAAAAAAAAAAAAAAAAAACAACTGTCTGGATCTGTTCATGATTTGTAGAAATAATTCAGTAAATAAATTCTTCTAGGTTTAAAGTTTTAGACATTAATGACACTGTGAATATTAATGAACAATTTAGCAATAACTACAATATTAGTTCTCACCACTGTGGGCTTTCCTTGTATATAAACTAATAGTTGTGGTTTCATGTAATCTATTTTTACCAGGATACATTTTCTTAATTCCAATGATGTTGTGATACACTGCTGAGATACTTGGTCTCCTGAAGACTTCTGAGAATCTCAACTTCTGAGAACTTCTTTCTCTTTTGGCATTGGTGGTGGTGGTGGTGGTTTCCAGGGTTTCTCAGTATAGCTCTGGCTGTCCTGGAACTCTATATTCCAGTCTGGCCTTGAACTCAAAGATCCTACTGTCTCTGCCTCCCAAGTGCTGGGCGTAAAGGAGAGCACCACTGCAGCCCAGCTCAGCTCTTAGAATAAGAAGATATCTGTGACTTATGTGAGCATCTTCACATATTAAAAATGTTTCTCCCACTCTACATAAGTCACTACTTCACACAGTTCAAAAGGTCAGTCAGGCTGCTTCTCTTAGAAGCCCTTGTCATTCAGAAAGCTCTGCCTGTTCCTGAGCTCCTCACCCTCCTCTCTCTGAGCAGCGGCACCCACAGGGCCCTGCTGCTTCTGCTGCTCACGCACTGTTCTCTCTGCTTTCACTGTTTGAAGGCTACTTTTGGTTGTCAACTTGACTACATCTGGAATTAACCAAAATCCAAGCAGCTGAGTACACCTGTCAGGTATTTTTTTCTTGAGTAAATTATTTGAGGTGATGAGATCTACCTTTATCTAGTCCACACCTTCTAGTGGCAGCCTGGTTAAAGGACATAAAGGACGCTTGCTCTCTGCCTGCTTGCCCTTACTCTGTGTCGTGCATTCTCTCACTGGCACTGCAGGCTACTTCTTTGGGATTCTGATGTGTACTGAAGACCAGTTGAGACATCTAGTCTAGTGGAATAAACAACTATTGGATTCTTGGGCTTCCCATCGGTAGACAACCATTGTTGAACTAACTTGTCCATAGCCTGTAAGCCATTCTAGTAAATATATATAATAATATTATACCTTAGGATATATATTCTAGATATATTCACTTGTGTTTTGTTCCTCTAGAAGAAAACCCTGACTAATAAAACATGCATTTTTTAAAACAAGCTGGCTTTTTTATTTTATTTTTTTTTTATTTTTTTAAGGATTTATTTATTTTTTACTTATATGAGTACACTGTGGCTGTCTTCAGACACACCAGAAGAGTGCATTGGATCTCATTACAGATGGTTGTGAGCCACCACGTGGTTGCTGGGAACTGAACTCAGGACCTTTAGAAGAACAGTCAGTCCTCTTAACTGCTGAGCCATCTCTCCAGACCTAAAACGTGTAAATTTTAGTTCCACATACTTGTGAGATCATACAGTATTTGTCTTTCTGTTCCAGGCTTATCCCATTTAACAGAGTATCCTCTGGGTTAATCTGTGTTGTCACAAATGACATTTTTAAGTTTCATTGTTTTCTACTCTGCATATATACATTTTCTTCTTTTGTTTTGTTTGAGGGGGTAGTTAGATGGGGGTTTCACTGGGTAGCCCCAGCTGGCCAGAACTCACTACTTAAATCATATAGGCCCTAAGCTTGTAATTTTTTTGCCTCTGCCTCCTGACTGCCTGGCTCACTCACTTTTCTTTTTGCACGTCCTAGTCAATAGACACTTAAGATGATTCCACACTTTGACTATTGTGCATAATCCTGCTGTGAGCGTGGGCATAAACGTGTTGTTCACTTCCTTTAGTACATACCCTGAAATAGCCTTGCTAGATCAAATGACAGTTCTAGGTTTCAACTTTGATGACCCTCCATATTGTCCCCCATAGGGTCGGGTACTAATGTACACCCCCTCCCACAACGGGCATGAATTACTTTCTCCCATCCTTACCAACGCTCATTGGTTTGTGTCCTGTTCTAACAGAGGTGAAGTGCTTCTTCATTGAGATTTTAATGTAGGTTTCTCTGATTACTGATGATGAACATTTTTTCATCTACCTGCTGGTTATGTCTCCTTTTTAAAATGGCTGTTATGATCCTTTGTCTGTTTTCATTACTTACTTGTTTTTTTTTTCTATTGATCTGTTTGAAATCTATATTTGGGATAGTAACCCCTTATCAGTATATAGTTTGCAACTATGAATAGTTTCTTGCTTACATTTAAATATTATATAGGGAGATTACAGTTGTAGCTAACTATAGTTTACTCCAATATAATTTTAACTGAAAACTTAATTCTCGTAGTTAATTAACTTGATTTGTGAATATATTATATATTTATGTACAGATGCTCGCTGTGCTAGTATATTGGTATAAATTGCAGTAAGTCACGTAAATGTGTTAGCTCTTAAACCCAGCATATAGGTTTGCTTTTCATCCGTGTGGCTGAAGTCTCTGATATAAGCAGGGTAAGGGAGAGGTTTTTGGGTTTTTTATTTTGATGGGTGTTTTGCATGCATATATGTTAGTGCACCCACTTATGTGTCTGGTACCAGTGGAGGTCAGAAGAGGGCATTGGGTTCCCTAGAACAGGAGTTAAAGAGAGCTGTGAGCCACTTTATGGGTGCTGGGAATCGAACCCAGGTCCTCTGTAAGAGCGCACAGGTTCTTAACCACTGAGTCATTTCTCCAACCCTCAGAATGTATCTTTTTACTCATGATTTCAACTGATTCCATGGTTGTTTGGCTCTGTGAACCGGAGCAGAGCATGTGGTCACAGCATTGTGTGGCAGAGAAACTTCCACATTGCATTGGGCCATGGCAGGGAGGGGACCCGAACAGATGCTAGGGCCAAAACACCTTCTAGAATCTGCTTGTGCCCAGTAACATTCTGTAGCTTGATCCCACCCGAGAAAGTTTCCAAAGCCCCCTAAGGGCACTGCCAGCTGGGTGCCAAGTCCCCAACCAGGAGTCTTTGTTGGGGGAAGCCTGACAAACCTTAACACTTAGCTACTAAAACTTGAAAAGAAAATTTGAAATTGCTTTCTATACTTTTATATACTTTTTAAAATGGCTACTCCAGAATTAGAAGGGTTGGATATTCAGAGATGAGGACATCTGGGAAGCTTTTTTCAGTAGCGCCTAGAGCAGGGCCTTGCTCTCTGCCTCCTGTCGTCGGGTGTGTGTGTCTTTAATGTCAGCTTCAGTTGTTGCCAGTTAGCAGGCAGTATGGACAGTCTAAAGTGGACGGACCCTCCTCTACGCCAGCTTCCTAGTATTACTAGAAGAGTTTGTTGTTGTCCCCCTCATGTATCTATAAGACAACACCGTATGTAAACTTCATGTAGCTTTAGTAAATATGTTTCTGTATAGAAATGACTGTTCTTGATACTGAGGGTGGTCTGTAATAGTGTCCAGCCTTCGGGGCTGTCCACTTGTGAAGTAGATGTTTCTTTTCTAGGTACACAACCCAAAAGCACCTAGATAGTCCTCACACACGCTAGGAGGACGCCAAGGGCAGAGGGGAGTCTGGGGTAGGTTCCCTCTCGGCTTCCCACTGGAGAAGCACCGGGCGCTGCTTTGAGGTGGTCTATGAGTGCACAGGTCATGCGTCTTGGAAGCTCTTAGCCATTTTCACATGGAATTTTATGGCTGTCTCTGTTCATTGTAACAGCATTCACGAGGAAAGACGTTGTCTGTGTTGTTTTCTTATTGTGTTCCTCCATCAGCAGATGTGGGCTACAAAGTCATGCTGTATCCTTTATAATTTGGAATAAGTAGCAATTAAAAACTGTAAAAAAAAATGCAAGTTATCAGTCTATAGCAATCTTGTAGCAGTTTATTTTTCTCTAGTTTTCTCTAATGCAAAAATATGTTAGGTAAATAATCTGACAGCTAAATTTGTAATTTTCCATGCACGGTGCACTGAATCTAGAGAGGACATAATGCTGGTTAGGAATAGGAATTTACATTTGTATGCCATAGAAAAGATGGTCCTAAAGCAGTAATCTGAGTTGTTCTAACATCAGCTTATTTATTTCATCAAGAACAATGGGTGTTCCGGAGTTCAAATAAATACAGGTATGTGCAGGTGTAATGGTGTGTGCCTATAGTTCCAGTGCTCAGGACACGAAGACAGGAGGATAGCTAACTTTACTCCAGAGTGGGCTCCATAGAAAGTTTTAAGCCACCCTGGGCTATATTGTGAAACAAAATAATAATAAAGAGAAAAATATTAAGTTCATTCTCTGCTAAATGTGAACATTCATTTTACTCTACATAAAAACAAATAAGAAATTAAGAATTCAAGATAGAAAGGTTGCCAGGAGTCCAAGGGCAGTTTGGGTTAAAGATTGGAGCCCTGTCTCAGCGAGTGATTTTTTTTCCCCCCAGGGTCTTTTCTAATAGCATTATTAAATGGGCTGGCATAGCATATTGCAGAACTTCTTAACCGAGTATCTTACAAGTTAGGCTTTATGTTGCATATTTAGGGAGTGGTTTAAGGTTGTAAGACTTGGCTTTGTTGTAGCTTTGGTTTTAAAAGGGATAAAACTTGGCCCTGGAGCAGGTAAAATGCTTCATCGTGCATGGGCTTTTCCATGTATGACAGGGAGATCACCTATCTAGCTTTACTATAAGCCACTGCTTATTACCAATAGGTAATAGTGTCACTGTTTAGTGTGTGAATGTGAATTCTCAGAGTAGGTAAGTTTCATTTACGTTTATGATCACTCTTCTTTGAGTATGTTTCAAACACCTATTGTTTGTTTCCTATCCTGTACCTTCACTAGGATTCTGATTGGGTTTTGATTAATGATGTCTGTATTTTCAGTTTGCCATGCACTGTGGTGAATGTTAAGGATTCTGAGTGTCTACCTTTGAAAACTCATAAGTAGTAGATGAAAAACAGAAACTGTATTTCAGTGCTGTCATTAATAAAAAGATCACCCCAAATCCCCAAGTCATGAGTTTATAGTAATTCTCAGTTATACAGAGAAGTGCCTTCAGACAAGACTTCCTGCAGTATGTACATGGAGTTTTCTTGAAATACAGATCCATGGGTGGACTTGACGTGAGCTGCTGTCCTCTCCTGTCCCAGGGGCTGGCAAACAGCGCTAATCAGCCATTGCCTGATTACACTGAACCGTGTGCAGCTGGCGTGATCCCAAATAGGCCAGTCAGCCCTGGCGGATTAGAGTTGAAAATACATTGTAATTTCAGTAACCTTCTTTTCCTTCCTTATAACATTGCAGTTTGGACCAGAAAATCCCTTTCGAACACAGCAAATGGCTGCCCCTAGAAATATGCTTTCTGGGTATGCAGAGCCAGCGCATATCAATGACTTCATGTTTGAACAGCAAAGAAGAACATTCGCTACGTACGGTAAGATGATGCTAAAAACTTAAACAGTTGTAAGTTTGGCTTTATTAATAGAATGAGTAATGTGTGCCATCATTGATTTTTGTCTTCTGGCCTTTTAAATTTATTCATCTAGCTTTCATCAGAGGCTGTGTACCTTCTCATGCTCACCTATAAAGACTGAGTGGGAAGTGATCGCAAATATTGAGCTTTTATTTTAAATACTCTGTTTTTTCTCAGTACTGAAAATAATCTGTTGTCCTAAAACCATAATTTTCTTTGTTTTGTACTTGGTAATGAGCATTTGTTATTAGATCTCCATCACATGCAGATTATTATTAAGTTGTTAATGAAACTATATAATATGAAAAAATTAACATTTGTTATCGTATATAGTGTTTAACTTTGTTCTGTTTCTCAAATCTTATTTCTTAACTATTTCCTCTTAATTACTAAAGGACATTAACCGGTACAGTAGTAACGAGCTCATAGTATAAAATAGCTGTATTCTCTCAGTAGTACCAAGTTCATAGTATAAAATAGCTGTATTCCCTCAGTGGTGATATTTTTAAGTTAACCAGAATGAAAAGTGGCTCTGGAGAGGATTTGTCCTATATGGTTAGGTTACATATTACCAGGGCAAGTACCAGTCAATGTGAGATCTACACAGCAGCTGGGAATGAAGCTCAGTTGACAGACTGCAGGCCCAGTGTAGCATAACTTGGGAGATGTGGGTATGTATGCCTGTCCTCAAGTATTCCAGAATTACAGGCCTGAGAACTGCAGTTCAGGGTCGTCCTTGGTACAAAGTGAATGTAGGCCAACCTGGGCTATCTGAGCTCCTGTCTCCAGAGCAAACAACAGCCAAAGGGACTGTATAAACTAAAACACCCCTCAAAGGCTTCACTAACATCTCTAGGACAGTAAAATGGTTACAAGTTCACTTTGTACCCATTGCTTGTAGAAAGAGTCCATTGTAAGCCTACAGTGATGTGTGACACATTAAAAATTAAGCTATAGAGAACCCATCTCAAATAAAATAAAATAATTAAAAAAAAAAAAAGGAGGCATTGAGTTGTGTCTCTGCTGGGCATAAAGGATGGGAGATGGCTCAGTTAAGAGCACTGACTGCTCCTCCAGAGGATCTGAGTTCAATTCCCAGCACCCATATGGTGGCTCACAACTGTCTGTGACTCCAGTTCCAGGGGATCCAAAGCCCTCTTCTTGCTTCTGTGGCATTAGCCACTCACACGGTGCATAGATGTGCATGTGGATGAAACACGCACACACAAAAATAAAAACAAAAACTTAACTCTTGAATTTATATATTCTAGCCTATACAAAGACAGTCTTAAAGTTTTTGTTTTCATAGATTTTTAGGAATCCATATGTAATAATTTAGATAGCTTAAATCTCCTTAAAACAAAGCAAGATTTAATAATAATAATAAATTGTTTGTATTGACATCCACTTTTCAAATTACTTTACAGCAAGAACAACATTTACAGCCATTAAGTTTTCTTTACTTTGGGAATGAACTTATTTGAATATAAAGAGCCATTGTAATATGTACATGCCTGTAATCTTGAGAGGGAGACAAGTGGATCTCTGTGAGTTCAAGGACTACCTGGTGTACATCATGAGTTCCAGGACTGTGAGAGCTCTAAAGAGCCTGTCTCAAAAAGACAAAATAAAATATTTTTAAAAAGGAAAAAAGGAGTGATTGAGTTTAACCTCTCCTGGGAGGCAGTGGTAGGCTAGAGAGAGCCCACGCTGCTGGAGAGAGGAGGGGTAAAACATAAGAAGTCAGTGTGCAGCTAGAGTGTCTGAAGCAGCCTGGAAACTGAAAAGCAGATGTTTCCTACCTGACTTTCCACTCCTATACAAAAACAAATCTAGGTTTTATGTTATTGTCCCTCATTTGGAAAGTACTAGTGAAGGCCTTCCTTATGTCCTGTCCCACTGTTATCTAAGAAGATGGCACATAAATTCACTTTTATCTGAGTATCACATCCTAGCTCCTACTTATAGAACAAACATCAAACCCACCATCTCAGTAAATGACTTGGGGTAGATTCATACTTCATAGGGCATTTAGATTATGTTGGAACCAACCTGTAGAATCCTGATTATCAGTGAAAGTAGTCTCGTTTACTCTAGAAACCCATTTAACTTAAAGCTTTTGGGTCCTGCTGGTGGTATTTCTCCTGTTGGTCCAGTCCCCGGTGTGCGCGTGGACTCTCTTCCTGTCTGCTTCCTGTTCTGGCGGCTTTACTGCTGATCTCAGGAGGGCTCTTCCCATTGCTCAGCTCTCCCCCAGAATTTTCCCTGCATCAGTCTTTAGAAAGGGAAAGTAGAATTTTAAATTAATGACATTGGTCTCATCATAGTCGATATTGGCATGCATTTAACTTCAATATTAGGAGCAATTAACATTTCTAAAAATTGTAGTCTGTTAGGATAATTTCTGTACGAAATCCTTGAAGTATTAGATTTCAAATTGGTTCCAGTTTTCAATATTAAAATTTAAATTTGTGTGTTATACAGTAGGATGCCCTTTAAAATATAGTAGAGAATATTCCTATACACAAAACCTTATACTTTATTATTATTTTCTTAAATAAATTTCCAAAGTAGATCAAAACTGTGTTTTTAAATTTGTGGTACATGGTCAAGTTCCTTTCTAAAATAATTTGTCCAGTTTATTCCACCATGTGATGCATGGAAGACCATGTATGAAAGTTATGCTTTTACCCAGGACTCATGTAACTGCTTTTTCCTTTGTTATAATCAAAACAGTAAGTCTCTATTTCAATTTGATTTTTCTGGACTACTAATGAGATTGAAGGTTTTTCTATATATTTGCAAGTAATTCTTTGCAGATTGTCTATAGTGTTTTTTGATTCACCTATAATGACATTAATTGTTTTATAATTGTGAGGCCGTAATAATAAAATTAATGTTATGGGCATTTCAAGTATGACTACCAAAAGGAAAAGAAGTGAATATGAACGCCATTGAAAAGGTGAAATGGAAAATAAGCTTCAGGAAGATACATGAGCACACTTAAAACAACAACAAAGATGTGTTGATTTTTTGAGATACGTAAGATAGACAGCTAGCTGAACTGAGATCCCGTAGTGTTAGGTCTGGACC
The DNA here is from genome assembly GCA_902729485.2 of Mus minutoides. Taxonomy (NCBI): domain Eukaryota; kingdom Metazoa; phylum Chordata; class Mammalia; order Rodentia; family Muridae; genus Mus; species Mus minutoides. The sequence continues at coordinate 1,714,144 of LR749773.1, forward strand.
TCGTGTTATCTCCAGTTGTAGGATGTGTCTCCTTGCTGCTCTGCTCTCCCTTGCTTGTGAAAGGAACACAATGAGACAGACAGACTCATCCCCTGGGGGAACGGTGTCTGGGATGGCAGGAGCGCAAATGAAGTTCTTTTCCTTGTTACCAAGACTGATCAGAAGAGCTGCTGGTGCTTACACAGAGAGAGAATGACCAGGACCTCCCCCCACCCCCCAATCCCCTGCAACACCCTGCAGTGCCATTCATGTAAACAAAAATCTCATTTTCATTAAGCAAATGGCTTTAGAACTCATGGGATGCAGCCCGCGAGTTACCACAGACCCATGGGTGGCCCTCGGTGTGGCCTAGCCCAGAGGACTGTGTGTCCTGAGGACTTTATGCTGTTATGGAGTTCTGCTCTGCTTGCTGCCCTCACGTGCCTCTTAATCTAAGAACTATAGGAAAACTCTTAAGGGGGCTTTCAGTCCCTCACTGGGCAGTACCTCTGGCACTCACAGTACTAATGCTTGGTCTCTTTCTGGCATTGCTCCTGGAGCAGATTAGTGATTCAGTCACCACCCTAGAGAAGAACTTAAGAGATGTAGATTGTCAGCAATTTTTTCAAAATCATTTATTAGAAGAAAATTAACATATAATTACACTGTAATTATATACTGTTTGAAAGATTTTCCTCGGATATATAAGCTATGGAAGAAAGAATAAATTATGGCATTGTATGGCATGGTATGGTAAGCTGTGATATAGTATGGCTGGAACATTGTCTCTCCCGTGCATCAGCAGTGAGTGCATGCGTAAAGTCTGCAAACGGAGTTAGAACATTGCTCCTTCCATCCACCAGTTGTATGTATTTATGTATGTACATATGTGTGGAATACTTAGAGCCTGCTTGTTGGAGCTTTGCTCTAATCATTCTATGTGTGAGTATGTATATGTCTGTCTGTAGGTATGTATGCATGTATATATGTGTATGTGTATTTATGTATGCATGTTTATTTGTGTGTATGAAGTTATTGGACTACGTTTTGTTTTATCCATTCCGTGTATGTGTGTTTGTGTTTGTATACATGTGAATTTTTTCTTTCCTTACCTTACTCACCAGCCTTAAAAGAGTTAAGCAAGTTCATAGTTTTTCCACTGGCCACAGAGAGTGCCAGCCCCAGTAAACAGAGCTTTGTTCCCTCAGAAAACGTCTGCTGAACAGCTTTTCAGATAGTTGGCTGCCTTTGGCAGCAGCCTTTGTCGGTATCAAGATCCACCCCAATCAACGGTTCTAAGCACTGACCCCTAAGAGCTGCCTGCCTCGGTTTACCCACCGCACAGATGCCAAAGCCTGAGTCATTGGCAATCAAATCTGTCCTCTGGCTAAGAACATATTTTAAAGATGGAAAAAAGAGAAAACTATATACAAATGAGCTAATATCCAGATGGTTGGTTCTATTCTGGTATTATAAGGATGATTTGAACTCCTACATTCTTGGCCTGTTTTAAAGGTATACCTCATACCAAATCTTTTTGTTTCCCCAAAGAAATTCATTTTGATCTCCAACTGCAAAAAATAAAAATAAATGTTAAATCCATCTTCAAGTACGGGTCCTTTAAGAAGTGCAGTGGTGGTCTTCATGATAGTTGGCATGGGGCTGTAGAACAGACTGATGATCTCGCTTGCTTTTATGAATATGCTGCTGGGTTATGAAGACTAATTTATCAGAGTTTATTGTCATAGCACATCCACTTGAGAAATCTGAGTATGCATATTCTTTTTGTCCCTTGGTTCCCTTTGGCCGATGAAGACCACAGATCCATGCAGCTTTGTATTCTTTGTGACTGGCTGAAGGATTGTGTTCATATGCCAGCAGCTAGCCTTCCTTCTCTCACTACAGAGACACGACAGAGACTGTCCTTACTGAGAAGGGTATTTCCCATATAATAGCTGTATCTTATATATAATTTCTTATTCGATTTTGTTTTTAGTAACTGTAACATCTATTAACAAGAACAAGGAAATAGCTTCTAGCTTTTGAATACATAGTGCACCTATATACTTAAGCTCTGAGATAATTTGACACTGAACTTGGAATTCACAGCTAGAAAGGTTCTTAGTGCTGCAACGATTATTTGTGAGATTCATCCTAAGAAATTCTATTTTCTCCTCTTGAGTCTTTCATGGTCCACCCTGACATGTGGGTTAAGCATTGTAAATGAAAATGTTGCCCAGAAAGAAAGGAAGGCCTAATCCTTAGAGACACGTTTTTGTTATCTGGAGAGGAAAATTTGAAATTGGTGTTTGTGGATAGTAATAGAAGGGGTTGTAAAGAGGGTCAGTCACTTGTACCTTTTTGCTTTCAGGCTATGCACTGGACCCTTCGTTAGATAATCATCAGGTGTCAACTAAGTATATTGGCTCTGTGGAAGAAGCGGAGAAGAACCAAGGTATTGTGCTCGGAGGGTGCCTAGTGTCTCACAGGCATCGGTCAGTGGGAGAGAGAGCACTCTGTTTAGCTCCTGGATTTTTTAAGTTGAAGAAATGGAGTGATCTAGGCTAGAGCAGTAGAGTTTAGAATAGCACTGCTCACAGCTCACTGTGGCGGGTCATCAGCTGCAGTCTGGGCAGGACAGTGGTGGTAATTACCTCTTCTGGTGATTCTGAGTACCTGGCACCACTCCACCCTCTACAAATTATTCTCTTACAATTAACATTTAGGTAAAGTTGGCAGTTGGGATTTCGTAACAGAGAAATTCTATACTAGGTGTCTGTTAAAATAATTTTGACAAATTGCTGTAATCGCAGATTTTCAATGTCTTTTAAAGCATATTTGTGTTCGTATTCACTTAGTTCTTAGAATGAGACAAACCATTATAGCGAAATGCCAGCTTTGTTCAAAGCTCATCAGAATATTTATTTATAAAATGCCACTAAAATAAAATGTGATAGTTGTACAAGGATAACCTTTATTATGAAACTATCTTACAAGTATGCGTGAAGTACTAAAATGGAATTTTAATTGCTTTGTTGTAACATAGAGCTCAGTGGACACTGCTTTGAGTTTATACAAATGGGCTTTTTTTTTCTTTCTATTACACTCCTTTTTTTTTTCTTAGCTTGTGATTATGCTGCTCAAATGCTTCTTTGAATTTAGTAAATGCAAACAGCATGCAGCCCTGCCTACTAATAACATCAGAATCAAACCATCATCCTTTGTCAATTCTTTTTAAAGCTGATGACACTGGAGGCCAAGTTTAGATTGACATCATATGGAAGTTATATCAGATTCTATGGAACCCTGTTTAATTGGTATTGTTGTATATACATGAAGTAAGAATAAATTATTAAGCATTTGCTGTAGTTTAATTCCATTTTTAAATGATAAACTAGTTTATTTTGTTTTCAGAGGTTGCTGATATCTTGCTGGGCATGATAGTATATGTCTATAATCTTAACTAAGGCTATTCTAGGCTACATAAGACTGTGTCTCTAAAAACAAAGCAAAAAGCCCACCATTACTGGGTTTTGATTCATTAAGAAGGCACCTGGACTGAGCAGTTCCTCCCTTCCCCCCACACCTCCCCCTGCTTCTGTCATGAGTCTTTAAGAGACCTAGACTAGCAAACTGGTGACACCTTGCTTCCTGGGTCTCCTGCCAAGCGGCAGCTTTTCTCTCCCCTCCTTAAGCTATTAATAACTTGAAGAAGAAGAAGAAGGAGGAGGAGGAGGAGGAGGAGGAGGGAGGAAGGAGGAGGGAGGAAGAGGAGGAAGTTGTTTCTTTTTGTCAGCTCACATGGGTCTGCATGGCAGACTTAGGCATTTGGGTTTGATTGTTTAGGCCTACTGTAACCATATAAAATCATGCATACTGATATTTCTAAAGAGAATCAGTATGCTCATTCCGTTTATGTTTGTCATTAATGTAGGCTTAACTGTATTTGAAACTGGTCAGAAGAAAACAGAAAAGAGGAAAAAGTTCAAAGAAAATGATGCATCTAATATTGATGGTTTCTTGGGACCGTGGGCAAAATATGTGGATGAAAAAGATGTGGCCAAACCTTCAGAAGTAAGCTTTGATGTGTTCCTGTCAGTTCCAATGTGTGTGTGTCTACCAGTCATGTCTGTGTTGATAAATGTGAGATTTCCCCTGAGAACCCATGACTCATCAAAACTTCTCAGCCTTAAATGACTGAGAAAATATAATAAAATTTCTTTGCCTTTCTTTGCAATATCTGAATTTGCATTTTTTTCTGCCGTATTGTCCCCATGCTCTTTTGACTTATGTAGAATATGGAACCATTTTTTAAATATAATTACTGTTACTATCGCTCCTAAGTTCCCCTGCCTGCTGTCCTTCCCATCCCTGATCTCCTTACTAGAGTCAGCCTTGCTCTCACACTGGAATCGGTAGTGACTTTACTTACTAATTTACTTTCAAAATCTTAAGTTTTATCTATATTATTTTTTAAAAAGATTCTTGTGAAGTGTATTAAATAAAACCACAGAATTCTTGTTCACATCTGTAACCCACTGTCTCTGAGACCTAGGGACTGTCCCAGGTCTGAAGCACAGTGATAGACAAGATCAAGATAATTTTGTCCTTAGGAAGGTGCTGTTCCAGCTGTTCCTACATCTGCTTGACTTTCTAGCATGCATATGCTGCTATCTTCCTGTAGACATCATGCCTGGACTTCTTTATTATAAAGATGGATATGCTGTTTCCACGTCCTTCCTTCCTAGATCTCCCAAAAAAAGTTAGTCTCAAATCCATAATTGCTGCTTATTTCGTAGTCTTGACAATGTAAAAGCAAGTCAACGAAAACAGGACTGTGCTCTAAACTCAGTGTCCTCTGATACCAGATTTTCTGATGGCTTATCGTTTGATTAGCACAACATGATAAATTTATGTCTAGCCATTCCTGGAGGGGGTAGAGAGAGACACACTCAGTTTAAAAATATTACTGAGCATGTGTTTAATCTTGTGATCTATGTAAGAGGTGATCTGTCTCTGGCTGTGGCAGGGTTGCCGTTGCCGACTTAGCAGACATGTTTGTGAGCCTCATTACAGAGGGTATACGCCAGCAGTGGTGGGCATGATGAGATTTCAGGCTCTCATTAAGTTCACTGCTTCGTTTCCATAGGAAGAACAAAAGGAATTGGATGAAATCACAGCAAAGAGGCAGAAAAAAGGCAAACAGGAAGAAGAGAAACCTGGGGAGGAGAAGACAATCTTACATGGTAGTATGGTTTTCAGACATCTTTATTTTCATAAAACTCTGCTGTGTTTTCTCGCTCCATATAGTATCAATTGCTTGTACTGTTGGCTGCTGTTATGTCAGCATTATATAAGAGCAATTTGCATCCTAAAGAAATCACCATAGACCTGTTATACTACTAAACGGGAAAATATAGCATGATTAATGATAAGCACAGAATTTTTTGTTTATGAATCAGTGGGTTTTTAAAAATGAGTAAAGAAGAAACTTGAATGGCCCATAAGTCCCCTCCTAAAGTACATTCCTCATATGGGCCAGTTCCTTAACTTCATTTAATCCAGGCCAGATACTCACGGGGCATTATCTAGTACATTCACTTTTAAAGAAAAACCTGTTTCCATATGAATAGATTGGAGACTACTAGACTTACTAATGGGCTGTAATGCACAAGCTCATGGAGAATTGTTACAGTTAGGAAATGACATGCTGATGACAGAGCTTAGACAGTGAATGGTTCAGTGCTGGCAGGATGCCTTGTCACATCAAGTCCTGAGGCTTCAGAAGACCACATGCTTTCACAAACTTCAGTTTTATTTCCAAGGCATCTGGTTAGTGCTGTAATGCTTAAAACTGTAAGCTCCACAATCAGAAACTGGCAAAGGCGAAAATGAATGTCCATAGCAATGAAATCAGCGTTCTTATTGATTTTTATGTAAGAACTAAATCTTGGTTGAATATTTGATACTGTGGAAGGTAGAGAGCATTTTAATATTTTTCAGACCTGATCAATATTTTGCTTTTACAGTCATCCCTTCTGAAAACACCACTTTGCATGAATGCATAGTACAAAATGGCAGACGAATATTTAGGGCCATTTGAGAAGTTGTTGGAAAATCTGTCCTAATTCCAAGCCAGAACTCATTTAGTAATTTTTAATGAAGCTCAAACCAACCACTCAAATAGCAGCTTTTTAAACCAAACAAACACAATCCAAAGGTATACTCCCTAGATATGTACATGCTAAGGAATTCGGTAGGAAAGTTGAAAGTCTTTGTTTTCCAAAATGGACCATTTTGTATCCAAAATAACACAAAGCTTTGCACTGCACAAGCACTGCAATGTGCAGCATATGATAGTCTTAGATCTGCGTGGAGGCTTCTGTAAGCAGGGTTGACGTTACAGGAGTGCCAGCGTGCCAGCGTGTAACGTTTCCAGTAAAGCTTGCCGTGAAGATGGGGAAAGGAAGCCGACAGGTAGAAAGTAGGAAGGTAGAGAAAGGAGCGTTCACACTTGCCTTTGTGTCTCCTTTCTTGGCCTGTTTCCCCTCAAATTCTATAACAGAGACTCAAGAGACCTAAATACTATCTTTTCTTCACTTGTAATTGTATTGCAGTGAAGTCTTTGTCACTAAAGTATGTGGCTGAGTGAGAGAACCGCAGATCTTATTTAAGGTCTCTTACCTCTTGGGTATTTAGAAATTCTTAACCTACCTTTCAGTGTAGTGATAGAAGGAACTCTGAGAGCACAATTTTAGCCAATTCATGATGTTAACACTTAACCTCATCAGCGTATTATTACCTAAGTTTAAATATGGACAGTAGACCTGAGAATTTGTTACTATTTTAAGAATATAGATGTCATGACTATGGCTTATGTTTATTTATGGCTTTCTTTCAACATTTTGTTTCAGTTAAAGAAATGTATGACTATCAAGGCAGGTCCTACCTTCACATACCTCAGGATGTTGGCGTTAATCTACGGTCATCTGTGCCACCTGAAAAATGTTACCTTCCCAAAAAACAAATTCACGTGTGGTCTGGACACACAAAGGTAAGGCAGTTGAGTGTTGTCATTATGCAAGTCAAAGAGAAGCCAGTTCAGAGCTTCAGCTGCTGACACAGGGCAAGCAGAGAGGCAGAGTAGGAGCATCAGAGTCAAGGTAAATGGGAGACAGGCTTTGGCCATGCTGTAAGTTTTATGGGTCAGTATCCATGCCCCAGGTTGTTGCTTGTTCCTTTCCCCACGAGTTCCTGCTGCCATCTGCTTCTGCTTGGCCCCACACAGTGAGTCACGGGCAGATGGTACCGAGGCCGCTGCTTAGCCTTGGTCACGTTGCTTTGGTTCCCAGGTTATTACATGTCAGAGAGTAGATGTTCCTTGCTGTCAAATCCAAGGTAAAGTGTAAAATAATGCAGAGTGAGATATTTACAAATGCTAGAGGCTGATATTCTTTGTCATCTACACTGTTCCAGCTGTTAATTTCCAGATCTTTGCCAAGAACAGGGGACTACAGAAAAGGGAAAGAAATGGGCCATGGAGCCATTTGACCAGCTCAGCATGAGGAAGTGAAAATCTGACGCCTTCCCTAGCTTAGTGTCGAGATAAGACCTCATGCAACCCCGATGAAGGCTAGTCTAGAACATGATGGCTGGAAAAGAAAAATAGCAAATCGGGTTGCTTGCGATCTACTGTCTCTTGAGTGCTTCCATTTGAAAATGTGATGCCTTTTCCTAGGGTGTCAGTGCCGTCAGGCTCTTTCCTCTCTCTGGACATTTGTTGCTGTCTTGCTCCATGGACTGTAAAATCAAGGTGGGTTTCCCTCGCCCTGAGAATGCTGCAGAGCCAGTGCTTTGGTGAAGTCTGTTTGGTTAATCATAAATAAATTTGTGATTGTTAGGCAGTTAGAGGCTAATTATTTTCTATTAAGCCCTATGGATGTAGCTCTTGATGGACTGCTTCCAAACTTGTAGATTCCGACATGGCTCTGTGGTCCAATTGGCTAGACTCTTTTTAAAGCACAGACAACTGATTAGGATGTAATCCAATCGCTTTGGCATTGGGCACATAAATATTGAATCAGGAATAATGCATTTTTTATGGAGGTTATGGATATGTAACTGAGTGTGTGTGTTCCTCAGACTGGCTGAGGAAGTAGAGACTATGATGGAAACCCCACACCTAGAGAGTAGACAGTATAATTTCTTTTATCCTTTCCTTTTGAACACTGGGACACCAACCAGCAGTGCCCTTAGCCGTCTCTGTTCTTGGTGCTCTCAGGAAGCGAGCGCCATCTGAACCTTCCTCCCAGCCATAGTGAGGCAGGGGAAGAGAGCTCTTGTCAACCTGATATGAACAGAGCTTCTTTGAAACCTTACATTTTAAAGAATAGTTAGTATCTTTGTGTCTCTTCTATGTCCAAATCATGTGGCAGCTCAATAAATACCAACCCTATAGTATTCTTGTGGCTTGGAGGATCAGATCGTTAAGGCTTTATCCTTTTTAAATATTGATGAGTACTATCAGTATATAAAGCCACTGCTTTTAATGGGAGCAGCCATTCAGGCATTTGTGACAGAAACGGTTTGTTTCTGATCAAAACAGTTTCTCAGAAAATCTCTAATTTTTTTTAACTTTAACTTTATCCATTGAGATTACAATCTTCACTAGGATCAAGGAACAAAACAAAGTTGAATATAGATGACATCTATGGATATCAATTTGGAAACTGTTATATGCAGAGGAATTATAATATCAAAGGTTTGAAATTCAGACTGTCCCTGGGAATGATCATCCCATCTTGATGTAAATCATCGTAAGCCAGGCAGGGCCAGGGGCAGGTTCTGTCCTTGGAGAAGCATGCTGACAAAAAGGCCAAGGAAGGAGCATGGGGCAGGGGAGGAGCCCAGTCAGCATGGGTGCTGGAAGTACAGCACCTCTGTGGCTGTCAGAGCATAAAACATATGAGGAAAAAATAAGTGCAGTCCTAGGCAAGGGAACAGGTCCCAGAGGGCCTGGCCTGGCCTGGGCAGGACTGAGGCCTGTCTGCTTAGCATTGGGTGCTCAGAAGTGCTTTCTGTCTTAGAGCACTAGCAACACTGTCAGGGATGAATGTGAGGGAGACAAGCAGGCATAGCTTTGAAACCTTTGTATTCATCTACTTTAGATATGATTAGATTGTGAGCCATAGATACTATTTTTCATAGTCTATACATGTTACCCAGAAAATATTTTTAAAGACACTTTTCAATATTAAAGTGGCAGCAGTTCTAATAACATTTAATTACTTTGAAAATTAGTTTGTTACAAAAAGTAAAAACTGTTCCTCATAGAAAAATACATAAAATATAGAGGGAAAAAATGGTAAGAAAATGAAAGTCCCAGATAAACTGCATGTGTAGCTAAATTGTCTTGATGCTTTGATGTAAAAATCTCCTCAAGTGTAAAGAATATGCTTGTACACAACTCTGTCCCAACTGTATAACACAGACTGGCAAACTAGGCAGTATTTGGTAATTAAATCCACTGCGCCCACAAAGATGTGTACTCACACATAGCTAGCAAATGGCTGTTGTTATTTGATAAAAACTTGTATTAAGCTTGATATCCCTGGGTCTAGAGCTTTGCTTGGGGGCAGAGCACATTCTTAGTGTACATGAGGTCCAGTTTCTAACGCCATAAAGAAAACATTAATATTTTCATGTGTTTTTTATTTTCTCCAGCTATGGGAAGTTTATGGAGACCGGCGCTGTCTGAGAACATTTATTGGTAATATTTCTTTTTCTCACTACCTATAAATCTGTTTAGGAATGCTTTTGCAAGAAAAATAGCATCAGCAGCAGTAATTTTACTGCCCTGATGTAAAGGAAAGTATGCCCAGGTGTGAGCCAGGAAGGAGTCAGTCTCTAGGTAGGCAGGAGGGTGAGGAAGGGAGAGACATGGAGGCTGAGTGAGCGCCATGAGCATGTGCACTGCGCTAGGGACCGTGTGCTTGCAGTAACAATCTGCCAGGGTATAGGGGAGGGACAAATGTGGTTAAAAATAGAAGGGAGCCAGAGTATGGAGAATCATCATGCTGCTAATGAAAGAGGCTGTGTCCTGTAATGGCACTGAAGAGCCATTTTTAACAGCCCTTACTAGAAAGTAATGGGATTGGAAGAGAACAAAGATTATGTGGCAGTCTGGAAGATACTCTGATAGACAAGCCTAGAAGGAAGAAAAGAAACCACAGTTATTTTATTAGTCTCTGTTGAAAATAGTGAAAGAGAAAATGTAATGAGTTCAGTAACAGGATGGGAATGGTACAGGGCAGAAACCCTCTGTGACTCCCGGCGTCTGTTTAGCAAGGGGCGTGGTGGGGGGACCTGAGGCTGAGCACTAGCGAAGCTGTCCTGTAAGCCAGGTCAGGAGCTAGCAGCGGATTGAGAAAGCTCCCTGAAGGTAAGACAGGGACCAAAGAAGGACGGGCTGTGTGCCAGTGGCTCTCTGACAAGGCTGTCTTGTCCTTGTCGCTCCTTGTTACTTTTTCCAAATTTAACTGTACCACATTGAAGGACTGTGGATCACAGTGGCTCTGTTTTTAGATTAAAGTGGGAGTCTGTTCTCCCATGCTGTGCTGCCCGTGTGTGGGTACTCTGTGCAAATAGATACCAAGATACCACACCAGCACACAAGACTTCCAGGGAAACCATTAACTGTCTCCAGGGGAATAAAAATGCCCCTCAGATACAGCGCGTTTGATCTCCATTGGCCTCCCCTCTCCTGCCAGGACAGTCTTCAGAGGGAACTGGAGTTCTCTACAGATAGCTGCTCTGTGGAGGGTCTCCTGGTTGCCATGCGTGTTGTCATGGTGCCTGCTGCCCGCACCTGCCTGACAGGAGTGCTGTGCTGGGGGTGGTTCCAGGAGACAGCCCGGGGTTGACAGTTTGAGCAGTGTACATTTTGTGAAGTTGCTTGTGTCCTGGTCATAGTGAGAAGGTGGGAATTTGTGCTTTGCTTTACGTGCATCTAACTTTCCTCAGAACTGTGAAAGGTGGATCGAAATCAGTGCCCTGAAATTAATTTAGTTTCAGAATAACATCTTTTAGAGAATACAGCTAACACTCTAGTTTTGAATCAGTTTCTGTGAAATGGAGTAATGAGATCACCGACGTCCGCGGTACCTGAAAGGGCTGCACTCCCTGAACTTGGGCTTGGATCTCTTTGCTTTTCCTTCCAGCACTGAGGAAACGGACAGTGAGCCTCCCGAGGCTCATTAGAACTTCAGGTCTCAGTAAGTCCTTGCCTGGGTAGTCACCAGTGTGTGTACTGCATATTAAAAAGATGCCAGGACAAATTAAAAAAAAAAAAAAAAAAAAACAGACCTTTTCTCTCAGTTCTTACTGAAGAATACCTTGAAGGAATAAAAGCGGCCCCTTCCCCAGCCCCATGGTCGGGGGCTTCCTTGAGGGCCCTGTCAGGCTTCCCCTGTGGTGCAGCTCCTCTCTTACCTCAGCTTCTGGCTTCACCTCCAGGTCACAGTAAAGCTGTGAGAGACATCTGCTTCAACACTGCAGGAACGCAGTTCCTCAGTGCAGCCTATGACAGGTACCTTAAACTCTGGGACACCGAGACAGGTGAGTGCGTCCTACTCTCCTGAGCTGGCATTGCTGTGCACTTATGTGGTCCCTGGTGAAATGATGTGTCATGCAAACATGCAAACGCTGCTTCTCATTGGATGTGAGCTGACAGCACTAGCGTTTTGTAGACTGGAGCTCATCTGTATAACCAGTGCTCTCCCTGGGAAGCACTCCTCTCCCCTGGATGGTTACACAGCAGACTCTGAAGGACAGACGTAATCAGGTGGTTCTGAGCACCATCTGATCAATCTCTGTCCTCCCACATACCTAGTACAGTGCATTGCACAGACCAAAAGCAAGATTTAGTCCAATTGCCCAAACTGATAATGTTGATGTGAGCTCCTACCTCATGTGATTGGTCCAGTATGGTCCCATGTGGACCAGGCACTTCTTCAGTGTCCCCAAGGCTAAAAGGTGACCATCCTACAGCTCTTCAACATTAAGGTGTGCATAAAGTATAAGGTGCATAAGTGTTCATTGTTGTTTTTTAATATAGCAAAGTTATACAAATTTGTTTTAAACACCACCAAGGTCAAGACATAGAACATTCCAGCATGCAGTAGGGTTCTTGCACCCTTTTCCTAGTCTGCACTGATTCCCAGGAACCACAGTAACTTCTCTGTCACCACAGAGCCTTTGCCTGTTCTTAAATTCATTGTAGATAGAATCATGCCATCTTTTTTCTCTATTTCTAACTCGTCACTCCCCTTGATGTGATGAGTTGCTCACTCTCATGGCTTGTACTGGGAGTGCGTTCTGTTCTCAAACTATCCCACTGCAGTGATGTCACTAGAATTTATCTCTATAACTGATGGGATGATACATTGCTTTTTGGGAAAGTGTGTGTGTGTGTGTGTCTGTCTGTCTATCTGTCTGTCTGTCCCACTTTATTGCCTTGAGGTAGGGTTTCTCACTAAACTGAAAGCTTACCAGTTTTGCCACACTGGCTAGCCAGCAAGCCCCCAGCGCTGGGTTTACAGACACGCACAGCCATGTCTGACTGTTGATACAATGCTGGTGATTCAAACACAAGTCCTCCCACTTGCACAGAAAACATTCTTACCAACTGAGGCATCTCCCCAGCCCTCTATGAAAAATACCAATGTAGTGATTTTTTAAGAGTCAAACTGCCCTTCCTCAGAGTCAGTAAGTGAGGGCTACTCACTAGGTCTTCATGACGTTGTCACACTCTGGAAGTCAGACTTACGTTTCTGTTTAATTTGACTCTTTGGTCTAGGACAGTGTATATCAAGATTTACAAACCGCAAAGTACCCTATTGCGTTAAGTTCAATCCCGATGAAGATAAGCAAAATCTCTTTGTGGCCGGGATGTCTGATAAAAAGATCGTACAGGTAAGTCTTTATTTTTTGGTTTGTCTGTCGGGGTTTGTGAGCTTCAGACTGTTGATGTCTGCCACTCTGAGGGTCACTCTGGTTGCGCTTAGAAGGCAGCAGTCAGTTCATAACCATAGAGTATGGGAAGTCTTTAGGTTCCGAAGTGCTTGGTTTGGCTGGTTTTCATCAGTCCTCTTACCTCTGTGTGTGCCTTCTCTCGTTGCTGTGCAGTGGGACATCCGCAGTGGAGAGATTGTTCAGGAATATGATCGGCATCTGGGGGCTGTCAACACGATTGTTTTTGTTGATGAGAACCGAAGATTCGTGAGTACATCTGATGATAAAAGCCTACGAGTTTGGGAATGGTGAGTTGTCATAAGAAGAAATCTGACTTATGAAACAAGCAATTAAAAAATTATATCCGAAACTTGATAATATGCAGCAATTTTCACGTCTTCCAACCAAAGTGTTTTAATGATGTAAATACTGACAATTTGGAAATTGAAATCTAAACATTTATAACTTTCCTTCACAATCTTTGGAGACTCTCCCAAAAGTACATGGATTTAAACTTGGTTTGCTGCTGCTGGTGGTGGTGGTGGTGGTGGTGGTGGTGGTGGTGGTAGTGGTGGCCGTGGCCATAATTGCTACATTGTCACACCTCACATTGTTTTTTTCTTTTAATGAATTATGAATATCTTATTTCATGAGCATTGGTGTAAGGGTGTCAGATCCCCTAGGGTACAAGCAGCTGTGGGCTGCCTGCCACATGAGCGAGCGAGCGAGCGAGCGAGCGAGTGCTGGGGTTGAACCAGGGTCGTCTGGGAGAGCAGCCAGTGCTCTTACTGCTGACTCAGCACCACAGCCCTGCTTTACGCTTTTCTTCTTTTATTGTAATGTGTGTGGATGTGCATGGGAGCTTGGCTCGTGTGTCCAGTGGCAAGTTCTAGAGCTCATACTCAGGCCCACTGAGTCCCCTCGCTAGCAGCCCCCTCTTGCATGCTTTCCTGATTCATCTTCACAGGATGGCAGGCAGGCAGGCAGGGTGCAGGCTGTTTGGTTACATCACACATAGATATCCCGGCCTCAGTGCAGTGAGCACTTTGTTTTAGCCTGCTTTGTAAGCTTTTTACCATCCACGCTGTAAGCTGCCTCATATCATCAGCTTTAAACATTTGCTTGTTGAATATAATCAGGATACATTGACTACTTTTTCCTTTTATCCAAAAAAAATGTTTTTCTAAAGTAAAAAAAAAAAAAAAAATCCTTAAGCTGGTTTCATTAAGTATCTTGATATTTTATGATTTAGTTACAAAGAAATAAGTGGTAACCTTTCTAATTCAAGTCAGCTCTTGGGTGGAGGCCAGCTTGTATTTATAGCCACAAAGAACAACTCCTTGGAGACCACTGCCCTGCTGGGACTAGAAAGTGTACCATCCCTCCCACCCCTAGAAGTCAGTTTAAGAGAAAGCAGGTGGCCTTGAACCTCAGCCAGTGGTTTCCTCCTCAGACTTACTCCCTTGGAAAGCCAAGTAGACGGAGTATGCCCTCAGTATTGTCAGGATAATTGAGGTCAATTCCGATTCTATGAAATTTACACCATCACTATACCCTTCCCAGTTATCCCCAAGGGCACTGACTGGACTTTGTATCTGATCTTACAGGTTAGCTTCATCCTTACTGTTCACCGTTCAAAACTTAGGTCTTTCTTCAGAAAACATACTACTTAGACCTAGAGATTTAGGTCACTGGGGGAGTGTTGGCCAGGAAGACTGCTTGGGAGGAGGGGGAAGAGAGAGAAAGAGAGGCTGTTTCTTACAGAGAATCTGATGTGGACACTGAGTGTCTTTGTTTGGATGGTTTGGTTTGGTTTGGTTTGGTTTGATGTGGTTTGGGTGTATGCATACAGTGTGTACACACATGTATGCAGAGGCCAGACAAGGGCATCAGGTGACTTCTTCTCTCTCATAGTCATGCCTTGCTGGAGGCTTGAACTCAGGTCCTCACATTTGCACTGCAAGCACTCTTACTCATTGAGCCATTTCCCCAGCCTGACTAGGGGTGTGTGTCTGTGTGTGTCTGTGTGTGTGTGTGTCTGTGTGTGTGTGTGTCTGTGTGTCTGTGTGTTTTATGGATGGATTTTACATTCAGATGTTTGTGTCTTGAGTTGCTGTTTCCATCATTGAAGGTAGAGTGGTGTGAAAGAAATGGTTAATATTGAGAAGCTATACCAGTGAGAGAGCTTTGAAACACTTGTGTAGAGTTTAATCAATATGATGCTTTGACTAAATTAAGGCAGTGCTATTAAAGTCCTCTTTCCCTCTCAGAAGTCAGCACTGCTCTGGTCACTAGTGAAGGTAAGTTCTAGAGCTAGTGCTTCTATATGTCAGTCACTAAGATGAACATTTGATATGAACTGCGATTTAACGTGCAAAGCAGTCTTATGTGCGGTGGGCTCCTTCTTTTTTCATATAAGGAAACTAAAATAGTTAAAGTGATGTGCCTACAGTTTATAGGGCATGAAATGGTCAGATTGATTCCAGAACTTTTTGTTTGTTTGGTAAACGGGACACATGGAGACAGAGAAGGTGACTCGAATCTGCTCAGTTGAGAGCAAACCACCTAGAGACCTCAGAACCCTCCACTGCTCCCTAGTGATTCTGAAAGGAGGAGGAAGCCCTAAGTCCAGAGCAGACTGAGCCCAGGGGAAGGAAGTTCCCAGTACCGGGACTTTATGTAAGAGGAGGTTTTCCAAACTCATGTGTCCTCTACCTCATCGTAGCATAGCACCATGACAGAAGAAGAGAGCCAGACAGTTTGTGGTTAAGAGGACCAGGACCCAGATTTAATTCCCAGGCCCCACGTGGCAGCTTAGAGCAGTCTATGTAACTCCAGTTCCAGAGGATCTGCTGCCTTACCAGGTCACCATGCACACATACAGTGCACCCATACAGTGCACCCATACAATGCACACATACAGTGCACACATACAGTGCACCCATACTCACTAAAGAAAACAACTGAGGGAAGCTGGGCTTTCCTAACTGTGCTGCACAGGCAAAGCTCTGCCGTCATTGAGAAGGCGGCTGGGAGCTTATGCTGGTCGGGGGTATGCTAGAAGCCAGAAGCTGTGCCCTGCGAAGCAGCTGAACACACGCTGGTGCCTGTGGGGCTTCTGCTCCGATGGTTTTATTTTTGTCTTTTAACCAAAGGTATTTATTTTGGTAAAATATTTTACAGAAAATGGTAAAAATTGCCGCATATCTTTTACTTTTATAATGCCACAGGCTTGTTAGCTTTTGATAAGTTCATTTCTAGACCAGATTATCTGAAATCAGTTCCAACCTTGTTATATTGAAATTCAAGATCTAAATAGAAAACTGGCATTGTTTTTATGAAGTTCAGCTATGCCTAGCAGGCGTTTTTGCCAGAGATAATGAAGTTGTAAGGGTGGCCCAGGTTCAGTCCTTATTCTAGAGCAGAGGCTCTCAGCCTTCTGAATGCACTACCCTTTACCACGGTTCCTCATGCTATGGAGACCCTAACTATAAAGTGATTTTTGTTGCCACTTCATAACTGTAACTTTGATACTATTGTGAATTGTAATGTAAATATCTGACTTGCTACCACTGCGAGAGGGTCCTTTGACCCCCAGAGGGGTCTCAACAGGTTAAGAACTGCTGTTCTAGTCTAGTACCAAGACTTGTTAAAATAGGCCCCTGCAACTTTTTTGCTGTGTTTGCTGAAGATGTGAACCTAAAATAGGGTTGGTTCATTTAGAAAGTGCTCTTGCTTTAATCCATGTTATAAAACTCACTATCTACTAGTGATAAATCTGAGGGGAACATGAATCCTTTTTAAAAGGTGAGGATCCTAATACTTGGGCCATTCAGAAAGACAGTTCAAACCTCGCTCAGAGGCTAATAAACGTCACTTCCCTGCTTACAACAGAAGTCTCTTTCTTCTGGACGTTTGCTCCTTCTAGATGTTGGATAAATAAATAGAGAAACCCACAAGAGTAGTGAAGTACAATTATTTTCCAATTAAGCAAAGTATTGAAACTCAAATCATACCTTTGAGTTGAAATCTCTCTTCAGCCCATTGTGTTCATTAGATTACACTTCCCACATGTTAGCCCATACAAACATTGTTGGTCCTCTAGAAAGCAACAATACCGGGCTGGTGAGATGGCTCAGAGGATAAGAGGACTGACTGCTCTTCTGAAGGTCCTGAGTTCAAATCCCAGCAACCACATGGTGGCTCACAACCATCTGTAATGAGACCTGACACCCTCTTCTGGTGTGTCTGAAGACAGCTACAGTGTACTTACATATAATAAATAAATAAATCTTTAAAAAAAAAAAGAAAGAAAGCAACAATACCAAAACTCCTTCAGATTACCAAATATCTTGTATTATAAAGAAAAGAAAAGAAAAGAAAAGAAAAGAAAAGAAAAGAAAAGAAAAGAAAAAAGAAAACAAAAAGGTACATAGTACATTTGGTTCTCCATTGAGGTGAGTACTTATGAATTTTTTATGTTCAGGCATTTTTATCATGAAGTTTTTGCTGTTCTGTATTTTACTTTTTGCCCTGTACTATGCACCTTGAAATACTTTTGTCAACTGTATATTTACAGACTTGGTACCAAGTACTGAATCAAGCACTCACCCTGTGGCCTGGGTCATTGTTTCTGGGCAGATAAAACAGAACTAGCAAGCGCAGATGCCCCAGCTCTGCCTGTCATCCACACTGGCTGTGGAGGCCTTTTTAACACTCCCCTTGCTCCTGGAGTGATGGGTACGGTTGGCTGCTAGATAGTGACCTCCTCAGAAGCTTGCTCAAGCTCCTTGCCTCTGCCAGTCATACCACCTTTAAGATGAGTTCAGCATTCCAGACTATTTAGCAATGTAAGGACCAGAGTTTATGTGTAATAATTGTTAGAAAGCAGAACTACTGACCCTGTTCTGATTCTCATGGAAAGGCATTTGCAAAACGAAAGCTTTTTAGTAATAATACTCTGTCCTGGAAGCTTAATGAAAAGGCAAGTTGCTTTTATTTGGTTACATTTGGGTAATTCTTCCAAATGTGCTTGTGTGAATTACTGGATCTAATGCATATGCTGTTTTCCATTTTTAGGGATATCCCTGTGGATTTTAAGTACATAGCAGAGCCCAGCATGCACTCAATGCCCGCAGTGACTTTGTCTCCAAATGGTGAGTTGGTGCATAGAACTTGGTTAAAATGAGCGTCTGAGACACAGAGGAGCTGCTGGACCCACAAGAGCAGGAACCTGCATCTGGGGAGTTGCTGTGCTGCCAGCCTTGTGTAGGAAACCTTTTCAGAAGGAGGAGTAATTACTGGTTTTCATATGTGAATCACTTCGCCCACTCTCTTGTTTTGAAAAAAATACAAGAATCAGTGATTTATAGTTAACATTAAGAATTTCTTACAGTTGTTTTTTGTTTCTTAGTTTTTAATAATTTTCTTTCCAACACAAATCAGGTTCAGTAAAGCACTTAATAAGTGCTTTTCTTTCAAGGGAATAGAAAGTTTTGGTCTGGCTCTTCAAAATGAGAACATTTTAGCAACTTACATGTAAGATGACACTGAGAAGTTAGTCCCACGCACATTTTCTTTAGAGTTTTGGATGTGGTAACAGGGTTAGGTCACCACAGCGAAGAGCTTGCTGATGACCCCTCATCCTCGGTACACTGTTTGGACCAACATGCCTAAGTATGATATGGAGCTTTACTCCTCCTGCCCAGATGGCTTGGTTGAGCTGGTATTGGCGCTCACATCTGGAGTTCCCTCTCCTTCATGGCAAGTTTCTGTCTTTCTTTGAGTGCCAAGGGTCACGCTTCATGCAGCCCGTGCATTGTGTGGATGCCCTTGTGAGTGTTAATGGCATCACTTTTTTATGTGCCTAGGTGTTTTGCCTGCATGTATGTCTGTATAAAGGTGTTGGAGTCTCTGGAGCCATCATGTGGGTGCTGAGAAATGAACCCTGTTCCTCTTGAAGAGGATCCAGTCCTTTTGACCAGTGCTTGAGCCATCTCTCCAACCCTGATGGGATATTCTTGTTGATGGCAGAGGCGCTTCTCTCCCCACTTCACAGTGGGAGCCATTTTGCAGGGTCCAAGCTGAAAGGGGGTGCAGAGGATTGTGAGAGGGACTTACATCTTCAAAAGAGTCCCTCAGCAAAACTGAACAAAAGATCAGTAGTTTGTATTTGATAACCCTTTGAAGTAATAGGTAATTGCGCTACAGACATACTGATAGAATCAGTCTCTCGTGAGTTTGTGATATGAGTGTTTTCAGAGGTGTTCTGAGTGTAGAAGTGGACATGGAGGCAAGAGAGAGTCTGCTTCTCCATCTGCCTTTCTGTGCAGCTCAGTCACAGTTGGCAGGAACCCTGTCATTCTGAGAAAAGCAGCAAGTGGGCACCATTTTGACAGTCACCATATTATACCCTTTGTGGCCAGGATTCAAGGCTTCTTGTTGGGTTTTAGCCATCTGTTAGCCCTCTCCTTACTTCGGTCTTTTTTACAAGTATATCAGATGTGAGTAAATACTGTATGCAGGGCCTGGGGGCTTTGCCGACTCCTGGGGAGATAAACACAGTGTACCTTTAAGAAACAGTTGGTATGGTCTTGCTAATCCTCATTTTTAGTGCAGTTTTATTTTGTAATTTTTCATTTATCATGGAGCTAGTCTTTAATAGTTGCCACGGGTCTGTTCCATTCTGTAGTTCTATTGTCTGGACTCATTATAAACTAATTCCACTGAGCATGTTTTATTAATAACTTACCTATATTGACACTAGGTTTGCATGTTGTTTCTGTAGTTTTAAAAAGTGAAAAGCTGCTCTCTGAAGTGTACTCAGTGGTGACAGGGTGAGAGCAGCAGTCAGGTACATTAGACTGAAGATTCCCTCTTGCCTGTGGCTGATCTGTAACTCCACAGATGCCACAGGAACCTGCTTTTCCAGAGTCCATTATGTTAGATTAAAAACACCTCTTGCTAATGACTGATTAATAACACAAGATGCCATAGGAACTTGCTTTTCTGATCTTATAAAGTATTTTGGAACAAAGGTGCATTGAAAG
>LR753674.1:0-28377 GCA_902729485.2 Mus minutoides
TGGTGGCACACGCCTTTAATCCCAGCACTCGGGAGGCAGAGGCAGGCGGATTTCTGAGTTCGAGGCCAGCCTGGTCTACAAAGTGAGTTCCAGGACAGCCAGAGCTATACAGAGAAACCCTGTCTCGAAAAACCAAAAAAAATAAAAAAAAATTTTTAAAAATCAAGATGGACTACTAGAATTCAGAGCACTGCACATATGAGCCACACAACTTCAGAGGCTACTGTTCTATGGACAGAATCAGATGACAAGTACACTGCTTCTCAGCTGTCAGCCTATAATTCCTCCTGGGAAAACCTGTGCCTCCATGTGACAGATCAAAGGTGGATGTAAAATAGAAAGAAAGAGAACTCTCCACCTACTCTTCTGTCTATTCATATTTTACAAATATGCAGAAGTGATTTTACAGCTATGTGTGAATATTAAAAAATACCTCATTTGGGGCTGGTGAGATGGCTCAGCGGGTAAGAGCACCCGACTGCTCTTCCGAAGGTTATAAGTTCAAATCCCAGCATCCACATGGTGGCTCACAACCATCCGTAATGAGATCTGGTGCCCTCTTCTGGAGTGTCTGAAGACAGCAACAGTGTACTTACATATAATAAGTAGAATAAATCTTTAAAAAAAAAAAAAAAAAAAGAGCACTGACTGCTCTTCTAAAGGTCCTGAGTTCAAATTCCAGAAATCACATGGTGGCTCACAACCATCTTCTGTGTGTCTGGAGACAGCTACAGTATACTCCTAAATAAAATAAATAAATATTTTAAAAATACCTCATTTTAATGTACAATATAGTTTTATGAGTTATGCAGCTAAATAGTATTCTTTTAAAAATACTTCCTATAACACAGCGATTCACACCTTTAAGATGTAATTATAAAACAGTAAGGCCAGTTTTAAACTGTGCATAAGACCAGCAATTGTGTATTTAAGGCAATTAAAAAATTTATTGAGTCTTGGTTAAAAGTAGATTGACAGTCATGTTAAAGAATGATGGGAAGTTTATTTGGTGCTAAGTTGCATGGCTGGAAAAAAACAGACCATTTCAAATACAATGTACTTCCAATCACAACTCAAACACAAAATAACTAGCAAAATCCCAGGCCCGCCTTCAATACACAACGATTATGTTTTTAAAAGAAAGAAAGAAATCGAACAATTAATATTGTTAAGGTGCAATAACTTTTGAATAAAATATTAGCACCATAGCAGGAAAAATGATCTGAGACTGTTGGCTGCCTTCTTCTTACATAACTAAATAGAAACATTTTTTCCCAGAGCACAAATATTAATTTGCAAAATCAGTTCTAGAGTAGTTAATACGTCTTCCTCTACTTGCTCTTCAAAATGTTTGCATTGTTCCCCTGTAAGGAAAAATATGGAGTAAAAATTTTCACAGAATATGAAAATCGAAGAAATCGGAGCTAACCAAGCCGTTCCGTCAGCAATGAGTCCCCACAGAAGCAAAGGTGGACATCTCCCTGCGGATAGTACTGAAGGGCGACAGCTCCAGTTCTGTGGTGTACTCGTTGTCGTTGTCGTCACTGGTCACAGTGGAAGACTTCTGGATACACTCCTCGCAGCAGCAGCAGCAGCACTCCATGAAGGCCCTGCTGAAGGGTCTGCAGAGGCAGAAGAGAAGCACAGGGGTGACACAGGACTTGAAGAACAACAGGAACTGGCTGATGATGTTGAGCAGGTCCATGGTCTGCTGAGAGACGCCTGTGGCCATGTAGGCAGTGACGATGTTGCAGATATTCTCAGGGATGATGCAAAACCCATATAAAATGGTCAGAGCCACCACTGTGCAGTTCATCTGGCTCTCTAGATGGATCTGCCGCTTGTTTCCACGGGTACTCGCCTTCTCCGCTTTGCGGATCTTCCGAGCGGTCACTAGAGAGCAGGTGATGGTGAAAAGTGTGGGCAGACAAAAGTAGCAGCCAAAATACCACCAGAGCCTTGCACCATCATAGGTGAGAGCCAAGACATAGATGGTGTCCGGTAAATCGGGAGAGATCTTTATGACACACCGTTCTGCAGGAGCCTGGCCACTAAAGCCCAAATCCTCCTTGCTCAGCTGGCGGAGGACAACTTCCGGAAGGGCCAAGAGCAAAGCGCCAACCCAGATAACTGCAAGTTTGGCAGTGGTGGAAGAGCAATTTTCAATCATTTCGTAGTACATCTGGACATTGGTGGCAGCCCGGAAGCGATCTATGCACAGTGCACATAAGGTGAAGGTAGTGACACCCAGAGAAGCCACCTGTGAGGGGGACACAAAATGCAGAGCTTTTGAGAGATAATAGATAGCATCGAAAATTAAAGTAGGAGAGAGGAGACAACAGGGGAGGTGAAAGAAGGGCAAAGTAGAAGAAGGCAAGGAAGAGGAGAAGAGGGACAGAACAGGGCATGGGAAGACAGAGAACTCAAGGAGAGCAGAAAGCAGGGGAAAGGAGCACACACGCGTGCGCATGTGCGCACGCACACACACACTCAAAAGAAAGTCGAAGCAGGAAGGTAAACTTGACCAATCTTTTAATCATTTGAGCCTATAGGAAAGAAAAAATGTATTTTCTGGGTGATAAACACACAGAGCCAGATACACACACACACACACACACACACACACACACACACACACACACCAAGGAATGGTCGTAGGAAAAGTAAAGTACTTCTATAAAGGTCAGCAAGTCCTGTGTGATTTTTCTGTCACAGATAAGAACCTCTAGAGGCTGTAAGAATGTCAGTCACTGTGAAAATATCAGCCATCAGGACATCTAGATAAGCAGCAGAGACTGGCTTGTGTCTCGTTTTTATTACTTCAAATGGTCATGTTTTCCCAGGTGGGACTCGGGACTACCTTACACAGCCAGTGCTTCTGAGTTGATTATTTCTCATAAGCTCCTTGACTGGAGAAATTTCCCCAGTGTTTTCTAAACACAAAACAAAGGATCCCTTCTGCTCTCTTTAAGGCACCCACTTCTGAAAAACAAGAAAGGGAAGTTCTCTGGAGGCCAAAATCATTGAGAAAATAAATTTCAAGGTAATTGCTTACACTCCCTTTCCTTCATAGGGTTTCAAGGGAGTTTGGTGATACATGGTAGCTGTCCATGTACAGAGATAGAAGATGAACCTAGGACCAATGTAAGTAATGGAGCTAAGAAGATAGCACAGTGGGTACCAAGCCTGATGACCTGAGATTGACCCCCAGAATCCACTTTTTTCAAGGAGAGACTTAATATTAGCAAATAGTATTTTGAAACACCCTATCACATCTTAACTCCAACTGCTTCTATGAGGGTGTTCCTCCACCCACCCACCCACTCACACCTCCCTGCCTTCGATTCCCTTATACTGGAACATCTATCCAGCCTTCATAGAACCAAGGACCTCTCCTTCTATTGATGCCTGACAAGGCCATTCTCTGCTATATATGCAACTGGAGCCATGTGAACTCCTTTGTTGATGGCTTAGTCCCTGGGAGTTCTGGGGGGAGGAGGTCTGGTTGGTTGATATTGTTGTTCTTCCTATGGGGTTGCAAACCCCTTCAACTCCTTCAGTCCCTTCTTTAACTCCTCTATTAGGGACCCTGCACTCAGTCCAATGGTTGGCTGCTAACATCCACCTCTGTATTTGTAAGGCTCTGACAGGGCCTCTCAGGAGACAGCCATCAGAACGCACTTCTTGGCATCCACAATATTGTCTGCATTTGGTAACTGCATAAGGGATGACTCACCAGGTGGAACAGTCTCTGGGTGGCCTTTCCTTTCCTAAGACTATATATTCCTAATCTAAATGTACTATGATAGTTGAATGTGTCAACTGAGATGCATAAGAAACACCTACAGAATGCAGGATAAACACATATAGTTGTGTCTGTGTTCAGAGGTTAGAACATGAGGATTCCAACCTACTGAATGGCTCAGGATNACTCACCAGGTGGAACAGTCTCTGGGTGGCCTTTCCTTTCCTAAGACTATATATTCCTAATCTAAATGTACTATGATAGTTGAATGTGTCAACTGAGATGCATAAGAAACACCTACAGAATGCAGGATAAACACATATAGTTGTGTCTGTGTTCAGAGGTTAGAACATGAGGATTCCAACCTACTGAATGGCTCAGGATTTGAATAGCTTTGTTTATAGAGGGTAAATGATGAGAGGAGGGGCCTTGTTAGGGAGGTAAATCATTGGGGTAAGCCCTTAGATGTTTATCTCATCTACCTTCTTTCCTGGACCTTTTTTTCTTTGCTTCATTCTGTCATGAGGTGAAATAACGATGCTCTCCCAAAGCCTACACCATAGGCTCCACACCAGGATGCTCTGCTTAAGCCTCCACTGTGCTCCTTTGCCCAAGCACCTGAGGGCAAGCATGAGTTCTTTTCTAAGTTGTATACGTCAAATAGTCAAATATTTTGGTTGCAGTAATGAAAACAGTACCAACAAACAAACAATCACTTGTCTACAAAATAGTCCTTAAGCATCAGACATATTCTAGGAAGGCAAAGAGATATGCACCCAATGTATGTATGTATTTTTTTGACACCAGCACTAAGCCAAGCCCTGTGCTTGATACTGAGGATTTAGATGAGAACAATAGTAATCCTTCCAGATCACAGTCGACCAAGAGTGGAAGAGAAATCCTATAGTCAAACTCAACACCTGAAAAAAATTCACCCTGACATTTGGTGTGATATATAAGAAATTTAGAGTTTGATAAATAGGGCCATTTCTTACAGATTTAAATAAGGACAATTAAAATGTTAGTGGTTCTATATAAAGAAAGTCTGCAGGCAGATGAAATGCTTTGGACTTTGCCCCAGAAACCAGGTTAAGTGTATTTATTCTTATGACTGACTGTTAATGAGAATGTTTTAAGACATAGTTAGATATTGTGGTTTGAAAAAAGAGCCAAAAATTAAAAATATTTTAATATCAGTTATTTTAGAACCCAATGGGATCACAATAGCAAAAAGAAAATGATAATGCTCAGACATGTGTTGTTTATCTGCCATGATCAAGCTGCCACTGTCCCCAGAGCTATGCCAACATGCTTTGTGGGTTCTGTCCAATATGCTTTCTTCTTCCCACACAGGACACGTCACACAGTGTCTCTGCACTCTAATATGAAAGTCATAGCTCAGGTTATGATTTTTATTATTATTGATGAAAATTATCTAAAACCAGGATATAATAACACCTCAACGGCATGAAAAGCAGAAGGCAAGAAAAATTTACAGCAAAGCTCTAAACCTGTCGGATAAAGAGCTTACCATTGAGCTTATGGCAATAATTCTTCAAGTTCTTTGCGAAAATCTCCATAAATACCCATATAAGAAGCATCAATAATTTATAGCTGGGAGAATGAGAAGCCATCTGTACATTCACATTGAAAACATTAACTTTCAAAGGTGATGAAGAGTTGGAGGGAGACAGAGAGTCAGGAACAATGTGATACAGATGCTCATTTATAAAGTTCCTAAACAATTTAGAAATAAATAAGATTAATATTAACGTTTACAAAGGTCAGCCATTCCTAATGATGGATATTTGCTTCTAATTTTTTGAGATGCTAAACAATGCTACAAATGAGGTCTACCTGGATTTCATTGGTTTCCTATGAGGCTTTTTAAAAATGTCTGCAACCATACTTGGAAGAAAATTTTTAAAAGGACTGGCATGATTTAAAGGTCCTCATCAAACAATGCCATGTAAAAATTACAGTTCTTTATATAGATTCTCCAAAATTTGTGTTTGCATTTAAGGCTTTTAATTGTTTTACTTCTCTTATGAATGTAAAACAAAGAAATCCTCAGATGCTTATGTATCAAGATATCCTCCCAAGAGACTCTGTGCAAGCTCACTAAGGAAAGGTTTTGTGCATAGTTCCCTCTTGTCCCTGTCACTCTCTGTTCAAAGTCTGTGCACAAATATCAAGCCCCTGAGGTTTGTGAGTCACATATTTTTAAAATAATGAATAGTGCTTATGATAAAAGGATGTCTCTGTAAGGCAGAATCTAGATGCTCTGGAATGATGCAGTCTCTTAGAGGCTCAGCACACCTATTTGTTGGTTGTTTTCTTTCTTGACTTACAAAGAATACACAATGTATAGTAGGTATCCTTTCCTTCCTCTTATTCTTTCTGTTTATTAGTTTAGGAATTTCTAAACTCTGAACCACACATTACAAGCACTAGTATATGCATCTTTAAGTCTGAATCAGTTGCAGAGCATTTCATGAGAAGAATAAATACAAATGTGTGGGTAGTAAATGGGAATGATAGATTGCCAGCTACAGCGACTGTGGAAGCTGTCTCTTAATGAGAACATGTTTGGGGAAGGGGGAAAAAAAAGAACATGTTCCCAGTCTAGAATAAAATAACATTTCCCAGTTTCCATATACTTAATCTCATAACAAATATCAGGATAAATTTTAAGCAAGATTTACACATACTCCAACTCTGCTTATTAATTCTGTTGCTGTATTTGACTGGAAGATAGACATAACCTCAAAGCTTCTGTATCAGGATAGGATCTCAACTACATATATTTTGTGCTGTAGTTGTGTTGAGTGATCATTCCAGTTTTGTGTGCAAAATTCACATTGTACCTGTATCTAGCTCCATGTTTACAAATTGTGCTTCTCTCTAATAGCCTGAACTGAAGTTAAGACCTCACATAAATACCTTGAACTTAGAAAGGTCATGCCAACATCATAAAGAGTTATTGAAGGTGGGCGTGGTGGTGCATGCCTTTAATCCTAGCACTCGGGAGGCAGAGGCAGAGGCAGGAGGATTTCTGAGTTCAAGGCCAGCCTGTGGTCTACAAAGTGAGTTCCAGGATAGCCAGGGCTATACAGAGAAACCCAGTCTCAAAAAACCAAAAAAAAAAAAAAAAAGAGTTATTGAAGGAGACAGTAAGAAAAGCTAGGCCATCCCAAATGCTGATAGCCCTTGAAATGTAAGTTGCCAACAGCAACCACCTTCCAAATGTCAGTCTTAGACCTTGTTGCTCTCCTGCTGTCCCACCTATAGCCTCATTGCCCCAGATATTCTAAAAAACTTCACCCATGCACCAAATTTGATGATGTGAAAGAAATTGAAATGTGGAAAAGTCTCTGCTAAGTAATTCCCCAAATTATTTGTAGATTTTAGCACATGTAAAGGTTTAGCTGTTTATCTCAGAGACAAATTGATAAAAATCATCAGAATAAGGAGCATTGGCCCAGATTCTGCATACTCAAATATGAAATCTACCATGTAATTAAAATGCTTAAATGTTAAGATAATATGAAAAGATTCCTATCACAATTTTAAATATGCTTGTTTACCTGAAGCTTATTAAAATTCTATGAAGATGAATAGTGCAATTATATGCAATTATAAAACTGTATCATGATCTCTAAATCTTCTTCATATAATGACCATATCTGATGGCTAAAATTCAGTAGCACTGTGAAGCATTCTCTTAGGAGGAAGGCTTTTAGGCATCGGCTTAGATAGATTGTTCTCTGGGGTAACACCTGGGCTGGGAGGAGTGAGGTGCACTCTCTTACGAACTAAATGGCAGCAGGGAAAATAATCAACAGCAGAAGCAGTAAACACTTTTGATAGACAAGGCTATTCATTTTGAGAATTCTGAGACTAGAAGAACGCTAGATACAGAGAATTTTAGATACTGGAAGGGTAAGTTATTAAGGGATCCATATCAAAACGCAGAAAAGGCAACAGAATAAAAATTAAAATATCAAAGATCTCTCTTTGAAACAATGTTCTGCTGTTCTTTGTATCTCAGAGGAGCAACAATAAAGCTCCTCCAGCTCCTGCCCAGTCATCATCTAGTGCAGGGAGGCTTCATAGAGTTGCAGCCACCTACAGCATGGACCCCAGGGACAAGCTGGATACAGCAATAGTCCGTGTCCGAGAAAGGACCCAGGGAAGCTGTAGAGAGTACAAGCTTAAGTACAGTATGTGCTTAAGGGTCACTCTCCTGAATCAAACTTGTGATTAACACAATTTCAGGATCATGGTGGATATACTGAATTCTATTTTTAGTAGCAAAGAGAGTGTTAGCTCAGCCCAAAGTTATAAACATGAATGTTTATTCATACACACATAGACATCCACATGTACATTCATATATAAAAATGTATATATGCACATATACCTATAGAAATATACATATGTCATATCATGCTTAATAACAAGAATGATAGTGAACAACGCATATATATTGTCCACAATTGGCATCAGATCAAAAGTAGAACTCCTTCATCACCTCTTATCTGCTCCTATATATATGACAAGGAGATGTCTCTACAGGTGTCTAATTAGCTTCCTAAGCTGACCAAATGATAAAACTTTCCAGATTATACATCTCCAACGGTTATGATCTGCATCTTGGAAAATAACACCAATTACTATATAAACCATCATACTGGCATAAACTTGGGATTTGGATTTTTAAATTACATACTAACAATTGATATGGTCATGAATTATACCTTAAGGAATGCATTCAAAACTGTAGGCTGAAACAATGAAGTACACAGGCAAAAGACCCTAAAGACCACCCAGAATTTGGCTCTCAATATGCTTTCTGTTGGTCCTGACATGTACAGTGACCCTCATAAAGTTGCAAAGATTTTCTCTTCTTTAGGAAAATAATAGCCCAGAACAAAGGTCATTCGCTTCATCTGTCCCTTTCATCATTCAAAGGATCATTTAGTGTCTGAATGGCAATGCTTTCTTTTATCTTCTGATACATTTGAGAGATGGAGCTGGTACATTGGTAAATTTGAAGACTTATGAAGTGCTTCAGAATGAATATTTTAGATTGAAGTCACTTGTTACAAGTTACATGGAATTTTATGTTTAAAATGTTTTACTAACCCGAACTGCACTCCATTTTTAATTCCTATGAAAAAAGTTTTATTTCTAACTGTAGTTAGGGTAGAATTCACATGATAATGACCCAGATATTACAGTTCACATCTAATCCCATTAGAGACAAGTTATCTTCCTCTTGACCAACTTTCCTTCATAAGGAAGAGGGTAGTGTACACTCCTCCCTTTATTGTGGACTCTGTAAGCTATACCACACTGAAATAAAAGAAGCATAAGTAAGCAATATAGAGAATTTTAAAACTATAGTGGAAGTTTAAGGAATAGCTTCCAGAGCTTGGATCTAAATTTTGTTATAGAAGATAATCAAATCAATATTGATTATAAACAAATAGTTTATAGTGAAACAACACAAATATAGTTAGTTCCCTGCCTAGAAATTGCAATGTTGTTTAAGAAACCCCTCATCACTGGCAGAGCTGCACTAAAGAAACTCAACTGAGACTCCGACTGTCAAAGACCATGCTCTTCTTGGACATTTTTATGGTGTTGTGTCTCATATTTCTGCTCAGCTTTGTTGATGACAAATCTAAGACAGCTATGTTACAGCACTAAGGAGAAATTACATCAGCAAGGTATGGATGACAATGTCTTTAGGGAAAGAGTCAATGTGAAACTCTCTTCTTTCATGAGAATGAAACCAAATATCTCTTTCAAGCACAAGTGATTTTAAAGGTCAGTGGTTTCCTAGTTTCTTTTAAGGAATACTACAGAAAAAGTAACCACAGGGTCCTAATAGTAGGAGACATACTTTATAATTCAAGATACCGTGGGATACATTGTTCTCAGTGCTCAAGAATTTAATTCAGTGAAATAGTAGGTCCTGAAAAAATTTCACTAATACCATGTGGAAAGGACTTCAAAACCACAGGAGACAATCTTCAGGATTTACATATGAAGTTTCACAACATAAAAACAAAATCTACAAAGGTTAGAATCAAATCAGCAGAAAAGATACAGCCTACAAAATAAGGAAAGGTGTTTTGCAAAACATGTATCAGATGGGAATTTCTATTAAAAATACATAAAGATTCTAAAATGTTAAACATTGAAAAGGATATTTAAGCAATAAATTAGATAAAGATCTGAATAGACAGTTCTTGGAGAAATAATAATTGATCAATGGGTATTTGAAAAAGTGAAAACATGGGCAGCCACTAATCATATTTAAGTGATAGCTTCCTCAAGACTCCTTTTACCCAAGTCAGAATAGCTATCATGGGTTTGGGGGCAACAAGTGTGGCAAGGATGGGAAAGGAAAGAAAACTTCATTCACTACTGGTGAAATCTTAAAACTTGTGAATATTACTCAAAAAATACAAACTGAAAAAAAATCTCTATAATACCCAGCTATAGAACTTTTTAACATACAATTATAAGATCCAGGTTAACTTTCTCAAAGACTCCTGTGTATTTATGTTTAGTGTTACAATATCCAAGAATTAGAGAATGGAAGATTATTTTAAAAAATATTGTACACAATGGACTTTAATGCAGCCATAAAGAGAACTTCAAACAAAAATAAAATGGAATTTGAAATTACAATGTTAGGCAAAATAAGTTACAGTAAAAAAGGCAAGTACAAGATGTTTTTTCTCATAAGCTGAACATGGATTTAAAATTCTCCATGTGTGTGCATCTGTGCACATATGTATGTATTTGTGTGTTATGTGTGTTATGAAACTAGGTTATGAAACTAGAAAATGATCATAGGATGGGAGGAAGTGATCTTAAGGGAATTGAAAAATAGAGTAATGGAATAAATGTGTTAGGAAAGCAAAAGTTGGTACCATTAGAGGAACAAATGGAGAAGAAGGTAATGAAGGAGAACAAAGTATACAGACACATGTAAGAAGATGCCCTGTTGAGACTCACATGATGTATAGTCACTTGCAAAATTAGTCTTTAGGAAACAGAACATAAGAAAAACATAGTGGGCTGGAGAATTGGGTCCGTAGTTAAGAGCACATGAAGTAAGTTCTGGACTTTAGTTCCTAGCTTCCATATGGAAGTTCACAAACATCTATAATTCCACTTCCAGGGGATCTCATACCTTCACTTTCTTTCTGCGGGTATTAGAGATGCACATAAATGCAGGCAGGTACTCATATAGAATATAAATGAAAAGTAATAAGAGCATGTGAGTCTTTTACAAAAACAATAATCTGTGGAGATCCTGTCTAAGCTATTGGTCCATTTTGCCAAAGGTTACTAGAAAAAAAAGTAGAGAAATGATTAAGAGTGAGAGCAAGTTGTGAAGCACCCAAGAGAGCACATAGAGCAAGCAGAACTCTTAGAAAACAAAAAGCATCTTCTACTAAATCTTCCCTTGGACTCAGAAGACACTACAGAGAAAGATCGGGGTAGTTATAAGCAGATTTCTTCACATGAAATTGAATCTACTTGCTTAAATAAAGTCTATAAAATAGGGAACTTTCTATCCAAGGTCATGAAAACTGTACTCCAACTTTGCTTTTATATCTAAAATGTTTAATACATCTATTTATATAGCATCTTTTGTTTACAAGTAACCCTAGGGAACAAGGACATTATTGTTGAGGGAACCCATTCATTTGGGCCATGAATGGCAACTTATTATGCCAGTGGTTAAGGGACTAACACCCAGTCAGGAAGGGACAGGATGAGCACAGGGTACTTTCCTTTCAAACCCTAAATGGTTTGAACTTGTATGCCTTTGGATTTTCTTTTTCTTGCATTTTCCATAATCTTCATCCTTGCAAGACTTCAGGGCAACTTCACTAGCAGAACACTGCAGACCATGAGAGAGCACACTCAAAAGAACTGTTGTTAATCAGATTTCTGTAAATAAGATGACCTTTTTCAAAAAGGTCTTCATTTTAGAGTATGGTTGATAACCATGGCAGGAACAGGCTTTGATTAGTGTTTCCAAAACCAAAGACAGTACAAATAGAGATGCAAGCCTTGTTCCTTATGTGTGGATAAGCTGTAAATCAAAGGGGTTTTCACAACCATAAGTCCATAAGATAAGCTTTCTTGCCATTTAAACATAAATAATATTTAATTTAACATGTCCACATCTCACACAAACCAATGCTAGTCTGTCACATCTCATGTTTATTTATACATGACTTCTAATGTCACTGAGAAAAACATATCATAAACATTATCTTCTGACTGCCATTTTAGACTCCTCTCACATATTTTGCTGTTGTGTCAGCTTAATAACAGGTTGACTCTTATCTAAAATCAAATGAGATTATTTTAAAGCCAACATATCCCTTCAAAACTTGTCTTGATCCAATATTTTTTCTTTCAAATTCTAACTTGAATTAAGGTTTCCTTTTAGCTACAATTTCTATAGCACAGTTTATTCCTTCCATATTTAAAAAAAGTCATTTAAATTTACCTTATCTAACATTATATAGCAGCATCTGTCAAATGTTCATTAATTTTAATAGGAGAAAGTTAAGCAATATTTGTATCATTTGTCTTAAAATATGCTACCCTCTTGAATAAACCAATCTAAAGATATTTTCTACCCCACATTTATTCCCAGTAATTAGAAATTTGTTTCATAATATCATGTTTCCCAAGTTCACAATACAGCTTAAAATTCTTGGTATGATTATGATGATTTTCACTCATCTTAATCATAGCTTCTTAACTGGATGCTTGGGTAAGTACTGAAGAATAATCAACAGATTTTCAACTTATTTCTGTTGTCATTACTCAAATTGGTCTGTATGACAGTAAATATAAAGTAAAATATATACTTGTAGTTGAATATTTCTGCCATTCTTGAATGATATTGAAAAAAATGTTAACATGAAATTTCTTAGCTTTTAACTAAAATTCTACAGTCAGTAATCTGAAAAGGAAATAGCCTCTATTCAGTCCTCTTCCAAAAGTCAAATATTTGCAATTCTGATGTCTTGATGTGATTAATTTATCAGACCATCTTTCTTATAAAAAAGATATTTGAACAAAGGACAAGACACAAGACAGAGAAAGTAAGAAGGCAAGGAAGGTGGGCATGCTAATACAGGGCTCTTTTGCAACAAAGTAGCAGCTGTTAATAGAGTCACAGACCTAATGACAGAAAGCCACTTTAGGCAAGGATAAAATCAGTGATCTGATCCTCATTAACGCTATGAATCATCCAAGTACATACAGAAAGATAGCATTAAAAACAGTCATAAACTCACAAGCAGAAAGTATCTGCCCTTTGAAGTAAATTTGATACTAAGATTATAGCCAGTGCTTTATGGATATGATCTAAATAATCAATATCCAATTTGCAAATAGGAAGACCCCAAAGTTTGAAGCTGTAGTAATTTCATTCTCTACCATAGAAATTTAGATTAGATCACCATTTTGGCACAAAAATAATATTCTAATGAGGATACTTAAGAGTTAGTCTTGGCAACATGGTTGAGTTAATTAGGGGAACTTGGCAGGTAAGTTCTTTAGCGATAAAATGAGGAAGTACCCTTAAAGGATAGACACATGACTCCTACATCAGAGACAAATCTTGATTTCTAGATACCTGTCAATCTCTCTCTTCCCACAGTCCACATCTCAGACATAGGTCTATGAGCTTCCAAAAACTGTGCTAATTTATACCAACGTTGTGTAATTGTTCTCTCTTTTTTCAGGTACGTCGTTGTATTCTTCGATTAATCTAAGAGTGGACGGGGTGGAGTGGACGGGGTAGAACTGATACTGTATTCTAGTTCGTTCCTACAGTAAAGTGACAAAGAAACAAATATAGAAACAAAAGATCGATAACAACCGAGGAAAAGAAATTTCAACAGCCCTTTGCTGACAAGTTCAGGATACCTTGGAACCCTTCAGGAACTCAAAGTCCTCAGAGTGTACACCAGAGAAATTAATGTAGTTCTTGGAGAACTCTAGTCTTTATGCTTTCTTTCTCCTATTTTCTAATAATGCACAAAATATCCCCTTTGTCAGCTTCTCTAAGGTTATATTAAATGCAATGCATGGCTTTTGGATTATAAAAAATGACTCTATGTATTATTGCATTGTTAAAAGTATTCTAACATTGTTAGTATTTGTATAGATCAGTGTTTCCCAACCTGTGTGTGATGACCCCCATGGGGTCAAATGATACTTTCATATGGATCACCTATGACCATCAAAACCCACATATACTTGTATTGTGATTCATAACAGTAGCAAAATTACTGTTATGAAGTAGCAACTAAAATAATATGGCTGGGGGTTACTAAAACATGAAGAGCTGTATTAAAGGCAAGCTGTATTAGGAAAGTTGAAAACACTTGGTATTGATTAATCATTATTAAATATAGTTCTTTTGTCATTTATATAAAATTTGTATTTTAAAAAAATATCTAGTGCCTTTCTCTTTGTTGCCTTATGTTTTTAACTTTTAATCATTTCATATTAAGAAGCTAATGAGCTTATAAAAACAAGAATTAAAAGATTTTCATACTTGTGAGTTCAATATTGATCTAAGCAGTAAAATCATTTAAATTAGTGGTGAAAGTATAATTGAAAAAAACATTATAGGGGGCAGAGTTTTCAATTGAATTTCTCTGTCTTTGGTCATAATTCATTATGATTGTGAACTAGTCCATCTGAGACCATTCTGGAACTTCTCCCAATGCTTCCTTAAAGCTTATATTACAGTATTAGTCATGCTGTAGAATATTATATTATTCTTTCAAAACTTTAATAACCATAGCTTATCCAGAATATTTATCTTGGGAAACTTTCACATATTATCCCTTTGCCACATGTTCTAATGCATTGCCTTTCAATAATAAATCTGTAATGAAGGAAAAGGTGGTGGATCAATGGAAACCTGATGACATATATAAAACAGGCTCATAGGCACTGATGAATTATTCAGACTGTTCTTAGTCAGTTATCAGGTGCTACTGTTTTATACATAATCTTTAAGAGCTTAATGTCAGATAATAATCCTTAGAAGAGAAATCATGAAAAAAACATTTCTCTGTTCATGCTTCACTGATGAGCCTGCAAAACAGCCTCATTTGGACAACAACCACATTAGCTATTTGAAGCTGAAATTGATTATTTCGATTTTTATTTATTAAGCTCCAATTTCCGTTAACTTCACCATATATACAGTGCCAGGATAGAGGTGTCAATGAAAGCACAGTCTGGAAAACTGATTCTCTTTCTTGTTAGAATCTCCAGCTAAATATTTGCCCGTGCTTNGCCAACTAGGCCATCCTCTTCTATATATGCAGCTAGAGACGTGAGCCCAGGAGGTACTAGTTAGTTCATGGTTATTCTTCCACCTATAGGGTTGAAGACCCCTTCAGCTCCTTGGGTACTTTCTCTAGCTCCTTCTTCCTTGGGAACCCTGTGTTCCATCTAGTAGCTGACCGTGAGCTTCCACCTCCATGTTTGCCAGATGCCTTATGTTTTTAACTTTTAATCATTTCATATTAAGAAGCTAATGAGCTTATAAAAACAAGAATTAAATGATTTTCATACTTGTGAGTTCAATATTGATCTAAGCAGTAGAATCATTTAAATTAGTGGTGAAAGTATAATTGAAAAGAACATTATAGGGGGCAGAGTTTTCAATTGAATTTCTCTGTCTTTGGTCATAACTCATTATGATTGTGAACTAGTCCATCTGAGACCATTCTGGAACTTCTCCCAATGCTTCCTTAAAGCTTATATTACAGTATTAGTCATGTTGTAGAATATTATATTATTCTTTCAAAACTTTAATAACCATAGCTTATCCAGAATATTTATCTTGGGAAACTTTCACATATTATCCCTTTGCCACATGTCCTAATGCATTGCCTTTCACTAATAAATGTGTAATGAAGGAAAAGGTGGTGGATCAATGGAAACCTGATGACATATATAAAACAGGCTCATAGGCACTGATGAATTATTCAGACTGTTCTTAGTCAGTTATCAGGTGCTACTGTTTTATACATAATCTTTAAGAGCTTAATGTCAGATAATAATCCTTAGAAGAGAAATCATGAAAAAAACATTTCTCTGTTCATGCTTCACTGATGAGCCTGTAAAACAGCCTCATTTGGACAACAACCACATTAGCTATTTGAAGCTGAAATTGATTATTTCGATTTTTATTTATTAAGCTCCAATTTCCGTTAACTTCACCATATATACAGTGCCAGGATAGAGGTGTCAATGAAAGCACAGTCTGGAAAACTGATTCTCTTTCTTGTTAGAATCTCCAGCTAAATATTTGCCCGTGCTTGGAAATGTAGAAAATGATTACAACAGGATTAATGGGGAGTCATAAAATATTTGTTAAGTACCATTCTCACAGAATGAGTCCATTTTCCCTGAGAAAATTATTAGTAACTTTCAAATTGCTCATAAAACTGCATGTTTCCACTTAAAAGTCCATCAGAATACCTAATAGCTAATCCACCACTAAAGCAAATTCGGCATCTGCTGGGATAAATGTGCTATTACTTGAATGTGGGTTTTAGGAAATTCTGTGTAGAACAGCACAGTTACTGGCCATGCCATCTTTAGCACCCAATTACCTTTCCTTTCTTCACTTGTCGGTGCTGAGTACAAGCCAAAGTAATGAAGACATCACTTGTTTTACACATTTTAAAGCCAATATTTCCAGAGCCCTTGGAAATGCCACCTCTTTTTGTGGTACAATATTCTAGATTTTTTTCACAAATTACTTTTGGCCAGAATTCCTGGTGAGATGTGTTCCCTAGATCTCAACACAGGGATCTGGTATCCCAATAAATTAAAATACAGATAAATCTGTGATGACCTGAGACTTACTGGAAGGTGCAGGTCCTTTAAACTACAGGGGATCTTATATCATTTGAAACCCACAATCAACATCTAAACATAAGTAATTGTTTGGCAGCGAGCTGGGATCATCTGATACACTGCTCTGACTGGCTTCCTTCCATCATTTTTCCAATGAGCAAAAAGCTGTTTTGTTTACCATATTCAGTACCTGAATCATTTGGCTTTAAACACATGTCCCATGCTTAGGCAACGCATACCCAAACCTCCACAGCACA
This sequence comes from Mus minutoides, assembly GCA_902729485.2. Classification (NCBI taxonomy): domain Eukaryota; kingdom Metazoa; phylum Chordata; class Mammalia; order Rodentia; family Muridae; genus Mus; species Mus minutoides. The sequence continues at coordinate 16,945 of LR753674.1, forward strand.
CAGACACTATGTACATCTGTCTTTCTGAGTATTAGTTTCTCTGGTGTCTCTGTGATAGGCCAACTTAACTGTGATGTGTCTATGATGATAGCTCCCAAATACAAGGTCTTTTTCCCCCACCTCCTCTCTCATCTCCATTTTTCAACCATTCTATTGCCTGTCATCTTTATTAGATAGACTTTTATTAGCATAGCCACGATTGTCATGATCTTAAGAACATTAATCAGCTACAAACCATGGGATTTCTTGCAGAAACAGGATAAAACTTATGAATAGGACAATGTATGATGGTCAGGTACCAAATGGTGCTAACTGGCTTATGGCGTTATCTCGTCTAATAGATTCAGGGATTCGTTTTCAAAAGGTGCAAAGAAGTATAAACAAAAACAGACAAACTGCTCTCTGCATACAACTTTGCTTTATAAATAGTTTTCCAACCAACCAATAGCAACCTACGCTGATGAGTCTTTGGTCTCTACCTAGGTTCATTTGGAGAATTATTTCTTATCATTGGAATGAGAGTGGAAGTTATGGTGTCATTTCCTTCTAATTTAGTTTAGAAAGTATAAAGTCAGTGTAGTAAGTGTTGTGGCTCTCTACACAGGCTGCTTCTGACTCATCTTTCAAGGATGAAGCATGACCTCCCCCAGAAAATGGAGTATAGGGTATAGGAGTCCTGATGGCTTTTGGTTGCATCCCTGCCTAGAAACTGTTCTTTGCCAAAGAGATTCACTGGGCTAAAAGATATGTCCTATATCTGAAAGAAGTTTCTACCAGTGATGGGATCATTAAAGACTACAAAGGCCCTCTGACTCAATTCAGGATGTTCCGTCATGGCTACCCTAGCCCTTGGACTTCCCAAGCATCAAATGAGGTATCTGAAGCAACGTCATAAACAGTTCAAACTCTCCCTCTGCCCACTTGTTCTTCAATGTCAAACAAGGCTTGAACCTGATCATGGCCCAACAAAATTCACCCTCTCCCAACCCCAAACCATACACACAAAAGCTCCATCTCAGGGTCTGAGACTTGGAAAAGCAGGAAACAGTGTTTATGAGATTCAGACTATTTCTCTTGTTCTTAGAAACTGGAAACTAGGAAGTTGACATCATGGTTCAATAATTATTTTTATAAAACCTGCTCAAGTATTATAAAATTTATTCAGAGGAAGGAAATGTGGTGATAGGTTGTCATATATATTGTAACTAAAAGTACTGTATAAAAATACAAAAATGTGTAATACTAGTCATGTTTTTAAATTAATATTTTCAAGCAAGCTTTTTTTCTCTAGGAAAAAGTAAAATCAAATCTCAATGATGAAAAACAGAAAAGATTATAAAAATTGTATAAAGCGAAGCAAAACTACAGAGAGTAAAATAAAGAGTTTTACTGACAAAAAATGTTTTTAACAAAAGTCTTTATGAAAAAAACTGACTTAAAAAGATATATAAAGTGTTATTATAAGTTTGTAAACTCTCAGGCTGATACAGTGGACACACAGAAACTGTAATCACCATACTCTAGAAGTGGAGGCCGGAGGATCAGGAGTTCAAGGTTATCCTCAGCTACACAGTGAGTCTGAGGCCAGCTTCCATTACATTCAACCTGGTTTCAAAAAACTAAAAGCAAAATAAAAACTTCAGAGTTAAAAAGAAATTTAAATGTATAATAGACGCTAATACTTAGAAAAGATAGGTCTCATTAAACTAACCTAAGTTTTATTTTTTTTTCTTATGTTTAAGGCAATTCTTTTTACTTGTGGTCTCCATCAATTGCTTTGGCCTTTTGTTTCTTTCTCCAGTGCCTTTTCCTACCTTCTTTCATTGCCTTCCCACCTAATATATAATGCAACCCCTGGCCCAATCTCTAGTTCCCAGTGAGGCAAGAGAACACAATTCCTGGGTTACCTCTTCTGTTTGAACTTTACACTTTACTTTCTAAATCTCCTTCTGTTACAAGACTTCTGCATTATTACAATAACAACAACAAAAAAAAATCACAGAAAACTTAACATTGCCTTTGAAAAGATAAATGTAACATGCCACCTATTCTCTTATACAATCCAACTATGTCCTCTCCATTTAAAAAAAAACAAACTGTCTCCCCAGTAAATGGCAGCTTTTCAGAGTCTCTCCGTGCTTGGCAACAGTGAGGCCCTGGATGCTGGTAAGTAGCAACAGCTGATTTAGTAGCCATGGATGGTCCTACATCTGAGCCCAGACTGAATAACAGAGGGTCTTATTGACTCTCTGCCTCTGGACCTTCTCAGTAGGCACTGTTTGCTGTTTACTTATCTTGGAGTTTTAAGCCTGAGACAATGTTGAACACAGTGTCAACTGGCCCTGGTGCCAGACAGGATCAGAGGCTCTGGAATATTTACAGTTTCCCTTCTTGTGTTTCTATAAATGAAATGGACAGCCTGAATGAAGAAAAATCAAGGCCCAGCTGGCTAAAACCACAACTGGCAGCCAAACACTTGGGTGGGTTCCAAGAGCTGGTGTTTAAAGAGAGGCCAATTTACAGAGCAAATTCCTGCTGCTAGAGCAATGATGGGTACAGTAGCTCTAGCACGAAGCAGTAAAGCCTTGTCTTGGTCAAACAATTTTCATTTCAAAGTTTGGAAGTTAACTCTTTTTTTTTTTTCTTCAGAAATGTTCTTATGTTACCAGTAAATCCCCTTTAAATTGTTTATTCTTCACAGCCAGAGCAGTGACAAATTTGTGTCCTATGTTCTATAAATATTAGAGTAGAGGGGACTGGACTAAGTCTTATTTTTGTTTAAGTTTATCCAGAAAACTGAACTGTTTCTAAAAGTTAACAAGGATCCACAAAGAAGACCTAAGAATGTAGAGGAAACAGTAAGGCAGACACCTTAACCAATTTAAACTAATTTGGAGGTTCCTCATATATCATGAGGCCAACTGCAAAACTAAAATTGATGTTCTTTTATACATAAAATATAACCTCAGCTTTGATAGTTAAAAATGAAAAGAAGCTTAATCGCCTCTCTTGGGGAGGGATGGTGGAGTCGCAATGAAATACTAGAACTTTAGAAAATGAATACTAATTACCCCTCCCCCTCTCCACCCCCAGTACTAGGTTCCAATAAAGACAACCACGGGCTGGCCATTATTTAACCCAGGATACCAAGTCAAAAATATCATTATATCCAGAGAACAGCTGTACACATAGAACTATCACACACACACACACACACACACACACACACACACACACACACACACCAGGCTAGGAGCAGAGGAGTTTGAAGATGGTTTAGCAAAGCTGCTTTCTTTCATACACACATGTGCTTGCGTAAGTGACTGGGGGAAAGAGAGGGATTCAGAGAAAGGAGCAAAGAGTCCCACAGGTAGGTGCATACAACGTTATTCTCCGGAAACAGAAAAAGGCAGTAGCTAGAGGTCATTACCTCAATATAGGGCACGATCTTGCAGGAGAAATCTTCCAAAAGCCACTTCTTAGTCAACTCATGGAAGATGACCAGGGGGAGGCAGAAGAAGATGATGAGAAAGTCCCAGAAAGCCAGGTTGGCCAAGAGAGAATTGGAGATGCTCCTCATATAGTAATTGTGACACACGATGCACATCACTGCCAAGTTGCCAATGATGCCGGTCCCAAAGATCACCACAGATAAGCACATGACCGCATAGGCTCCATAGGATTCTTGGGTCAATGGGTAGAAGGGGTTCTTCAGCCTCACACGCCTGCTAGTGGTGTTTCCACGGCGTGGACCCTCTTGGTCAGGAACCCAGTCATCTGCAGACCCGTTTTGCGGTAGTGCCCTGCCTGGAGGAGCAAGGGTCTTTCCTTCGTGTACCACTGAAGGCCTGTGTTGGGAATCCTGGACTTGTCCAGTTCTTCGTGGCCAGTAAAAAAGATCTCTGGATTCCGTTTTCACACTGTGCTCCTGGCTGCTTTGGGGAATCCCATCGCGCTTGGAACTCATCTCTCCCCCCTCTGATGTCCGAAGGAAGAGTTGGGGATCCGTGGGGTCCCTTCTCCTCAAATGCCCTGATGGTTCTTTACCCTGGGCACTTTTCCATCGCCAGGCACTTGGTGGCTTGGTTGGAAGTCCCAAGGGCCCAGCAGCCGCCGCTTCTTCAATCACACCTGTGTCACCGCCCCTGGGTGGTGGGAGGTCCCAGGAGGTCGCCCCTCTCACCTCTGCTTCCAGTTTCTCTCTGGGCACATGGACTCGCAGAGCGTCTCTTGCCGAATTCCCAGGTCCCCGGGCATCCCTGCTGCGGCGTTGGATCAGTGGGGAACAGCCCTCCCCCAGACAAGTTCCATTCCTGAGCTCAGGGACAAAGCTCAGGGCAGCAGAGACAGAAACCTTGAACAGCAGAAGGATCAACAGCCGCGATGTGCGCGAGAGAGGCGCGCCCCGGGCTGGCATGGCTCGGCAAGGGCGCACCTACTAGCCTGGCTCTAGCTTAGCACCGACACCTGCTGCCAAACTTAATGCAGAGAGTTAGGCACATGTCACATACTCACCGCTGGGTAGTGAATGGGAGCAGAAGATTGCTGGGAGGGAACAGGGCGCTTGGGGAAGGACTGTGTCATCAACACATCCCTACAATCCTTCCACGTTTCGTGTTCTGAGCATTTCCCAGCCAAATCTAATCCAAGCTCGGTGCACCCGAAGGTTCCCAGGGAAATAACAGATCCAAGAGGCTGACCTTGAAAAGTTGCGAACACCACCTGATTGTTCCCTAATGTTGCGACTGGGCGCAGCCTGGAGGAAGCCCCGCGCTCCTCCCAGCCTTTGGGTGGTGGCTGTCTTCTTGGTAACAATTGCTTTGCTATTTACATCCTTTCCGTACGGCTTTATCCAGTCCTAGTAGAGGTCTCTAGAGAAAAAGAAAAACAAGTCCCCTCCACTAGGGGACTGGCTGTCACAATCCCACTCTCGGCTGGCGGGGGTGGGTGGGTGGGGACCCGTTGCAAACAAGGCAACGCCGGAGCTCAGAGGAAACTCTTGCTTCGTTTAACTCCGACGACTTTCAAAGGGACTGTTGCCAAGAAGAAGCCAGATTCGAAACCCGCGGCCACTGTCAAAGTTGCTGCTCCTTCAGCTCAAAGTTGACAAGAGGATGGCGCCGGCGGCTGCGCCTAGTGCACGCGCTGAGAAGGCATGGAGTGGAGCGAGAGGGAGGAGAGGGCGCTGCTGTTTTGTGCACAGTGCTGTGGTCTGCAGGAGCTTGTCACTGCCACCACCATCGCAACCCGGGTGGAGAGCGTGGTGCCTGGAACCGCCGCAGGCGGGCGGAGCGGTGCCTTGTCGACAGGGTAGGTGGCCCGGCCTCTCCCAGCCGCTCAGCCACTGTGCGGGCTTCACTCCAGGTCGCCTCCCTCTCGTCCTCCTTCTAGCAGAGCATCTGGTTTGTGGAGAGACGGGATCCCCTGGTGGTTCTACCACACACTAAACCCACACACATTTCATTCAAGGCGTTCGCAGTAGCTTTCAATAGGAAGCTAGGAGCGACCAGGGAACAAGGGCGGAGGCGCCGAGTCTGCACGGCTAAAGGCGAGGGGGACGTGAACTCTGTGGGTTATTGTCCTAGATAGTCCAACCAGCCGGACCTAACCTGTCACCACTCAGGAGGGGGTTGGATCTCAGGACCCCCGGTGCATGCGGGGATCCCTGGAGGAGAACGTAGAAAGGGCAAGTCTCTTACGATCTGCAACAATTGGTAGCAACTGGTGCGCATGCTCAGGCTTCAGACTCCCCAGGGAATAGTGACACATTCACAGTCTTAGATTCCCCAGAGCAGAGTCAGAAAAGAAACAGAGTTCATTGGTTTCATTCAGTCGGTAAGAGAGTGGATTGTAAGGTAAGAAGGATCCAGGTGCCCCATTACCTTTGACTTTGAAAGCATCCTATCAGGAGGTGGAGTTAGAGCTGATCACAGGGAGTAGGAGGAAGCAGCAACCTTGATGTGTTCAGAACTGAGAACTGAGGGGGGACAGAACTCCCATCACAATGTCCATGCTTTTCCAACTTTTATATACACACAGCCCCGTGTAGCAATCTTGGTATAGCTAAGAAAACAAATATCGGACCAAATTTTTAAAAAGGGAAGAAATAAACATGTTGTGAGATAGAGACAAAGGCAACAACAGAAGAATTATCTAAAGGCTCATTAGAAAATACAGTAAAAATACAATTGCAGTAAAGAGTAAAAAAATTGCACAAACTGTTTACATCCTAAGACTGCCATTTGTGAATACATGTTTACACAGCAAAAGGAACTCAACAGTGAGACTTACTTAAATATCTGGAGATGGAAAGAGTGTCACGGGTTATAAAGTCGTGCACACACATGGGACCCAAGAAGAAAAAGGTTAAGAGAGTAGAGAGAGATGAGAGGGTAGTAATCTATGAAAATCTTTAGAATTTTGTTTCTTGTGTTGAGGTTCTAATGGGCAGATGCACAGACAACAGACATAACAACAAAACTGACAAGGGTCAAGAGCCAAAAAACTATTTTGGAAAAAGATGGACAAAAAATAAAATACTGGATTTCACCAAAGTCTCAAATGACATATCACAAGAAAGGAAGTGTTCAGCACCAGCTTGTTGGATGACTGAAAATGGAAACACAGATAAAATTACTCTTCTTTTAAAGTGGAAAAATGGAAACAGAAGACAAATCCCATTGGCAAAGGTATTTGTCAATACCTCAAAATACTGAAGGTTTATACCCTGTGCGTTCAAAACATAAGATCAAGAATAAACCCTTGTGGAGCCCTTGTGTCTTACAAGGAATCTTAGAATATATTTCTAAAAGCAAGAACAATCAGATCACATGGAAATAATGTAAAGGACATCAAAGTTAGGAATAAAAATTTCCACTATGCTATATGTAATAAAGAGAACAAACTAGATGTATGTGTGTCATGTCAACCAGACAGATCCTGAAAGCACAAATGTAAAAGAAAACAGTGAACAATCAGTGGGTTCATTATACTGCGCTGCCATTTGAGCTGTGTAGATATGTGGATAGAAAGGACACATGCTATTTGGATTATTAGTCTATTCAAAAGTTGGCGAATGGAAATGTTATGTGAAGAATCTTCTATTGTAATCATATTTTGTCCTCAGATATAATTGTATTGTGTAGTTATATATTAAATGTTTATATGTTATATATACTTAATTATATATAATAATTTTAATTAATTATTTTCTTTCTTTAAAAAAATTCCAAAACAAGAGCTAGGTTAACTATGGAACAGAAAAACAAGATACTAAAATAAAGTCTGTGATGCGGTTTTCTCTCTCAAATTACCTTAAAGGCTGTGCTATATATGTAAACAATTTTCTATTCTTCTCACTCTGGATCACTTAAATGATCCACTAATTTTAATGGTACTCAGCAAGGAAAAGAGGCTGAACTATAAGGGAAAATCCCTTTATGTCCTTCTTAGAAGCTCCAGTTGGCATCTTTAAAGTGACAGAACACAACTCCCAAGTAGACAGCTTACACTTATGTAGATTGCAAGAACACTGAAGGGCTGCTTGTGTGCATCTGAATGCTGCCTTCATTTTCTTAAGAATCCCCTCCACCTGAATAATGGTGTTTAGATGGATGGCATGTCCTAGCTCCTTAAATTTCACAGTGACCATGAAACACACACACACACACACACACACACACACACACACACATACACACACACAGGAGCTCTGTTTGAGCCAGGCAGAATTATCAGTTATTTAGCTTTCTGAAATACAGGGATACAAAAGGCTGCTTTCAGATCCACTCGCATGATTTAATATGTTGATTAAATGAATGAGAAAGAACTATATAAAATGTAAAAATTCATTGTCATTACTAGTCCAACTATTTGTAATTCTTAGCAAACTTTAAGCACCATTAAGAATATATAAGCCTTAGTGAGTAATGCCTATGATAAATAAAAATCTGAATTAATGAGTTTATTTTCTAAGAAAGTTTAGAATACATTTAAAAAGAAGTAAAACAAATGCCTTTCAAATGCTTTCCCAAAGCTTCTCTCAGCTGTTGCTATAATTTTAGAAATAGGAATAGTCACAGCTCATCTATTTCTGTAGTTTCTACTTTAGAAATAAATATCAAGAAGTTAGCTGCTCAGTGTCTGAATTAAGTCTGAGGTCATTTATGTGTACATGAAGGACTGGTGTGGTCACGGCTATCTTCTATGTCAGCATATCACAAGCTTTTTATTACATAGCATTGATTTTTATTAAAATTAAAGTACATGTAAAATATTACATGTCTCGGTATTTCTATAAAATTCATTACACTCCATTTACTGTTTGGTGTCCTGAAATGAGACATATTAATATATATTACTAGTTCAAGTTTTAAGGTATATCATTGAACTGGAGAAAAATTATGCAGTGGGCAATTCTTTTCTCAAATAATTTTTCTTTCCTGTCCTTCAAATAATTAAAAAAGCATCCTATTTACATGAAGACTTTTAACATGTTGCCAATAGATTATTATCTAAGATTCAATGGTTTTCTTTTGATTTTGACAATTTGTATTTCTAAATTTTCTATGTTCTTAATTAACAATCATCACTTGGAAAGACTTCATTCATATACCTATTAGTCTATTTGTTCTATTATTCTGTTACTTTTACATGGGAAAGTTTAATTAGAATTAATAAGAATATAGTTGTGTTAGAGCTGTAATACCAAAACAATTATATCCACATTTTAAAAATTAAAAATTTAACTGAAGTATATATGTATATATAAAGCATATATACATATATACTTAATTTTAATTATATAAATATATTTATTTATTATAAATATATTAAGTGTATATATATATATATATGTGTGTGTGTGTACATATGTGTGTGTGTGTGTGTGTGTGTGTGTGCGTGCACGTGCAAAGGCATGCGCACACACATGTGTGTATGTATTTGGGGGCATCTTAAGGTGCACAAGACCTTTTATCAAACAGAAAACAAAACAAAGTAAAACATTGTCCTTTAAAAAAATTGTAGCTCTTGGGCTACATAAAATATGTTTGCCCCACTACACTACACAATGTGAAAAGCCTGAAAAGGCAAAATGATGTAAAAATTAAGATGAATTAACACACACATGACCAAACGCTTCCAAGTTCTCTTATGGTTTAAAGTCTCAAGGGACACAGCCTCTTTGCTGCAAAACCAAAGAGAAATAGATAATTTGATACTTACTGTGCCTAGAGCCAATCCAACAGGAACCCAGAGCATGATTGCACAAATGACAGACTGTCTCTAGCAATTACACTACTTCAGATTTAGTCTTTGTAGATATCATTGTAAATAGGACTTTCCAAGAATTATCCAAAGTTGAAATATCTTAAAGATATTTACTTCTTTCTCTTTGTGTTTGGGTCCAGGTGTCGGTTCTGTCAGGATGATTATTCTTAAGACTTTCCAAAACAAATAAATCATTTTACTCTTCCTGTGCTCTGTCTCTGGCCATGCATTCAAGTAAGTTGCTAATACAAAGACAAGGCAAGCCATACTACAAAAGCAGGACCCATCACTGACAACAGACCTGGTTGCTACTTTGAATCTTCAGCAACATGACTGGAATATAATGTTTACATACTGAGCTTGTGAAGAAGGGTATGCCTTTGTATATGAAAAGCCAAAGAGTGAGGTAAGTTGGCTCAGAATTGAAATAAGAATACACCAGTGATTGGATCTCTTGGCAACCTATTACATTTTAACTCCAGCTGAGAAATCAACTCCATGAACACATCTAAACCTTGCATCTTGACACTATCAGCAATTATTTCTTTGATTCATAGTTGGAATATAACTTATACTAGAATAAGTTTGATTCTGAGGGTTATAAAACTCTGTCCTAAAGATAGATTAACAAAAATAAACTGCTTCTAGAACAATCCACCTGATTTGCTTTCACATTTGTTAGGTTTTCTATCCAGAATACATTCTCTGCTGGAGTTAAGATCCAAAAGATGGGGCTCATTGAAAGGGCTCTTGGTGGATAGAAGATCTGCTTCATACTAGGCAACAGATTGACCTAACAGAAATTTGGAATATTACATTTAAAAATTTGAAGTTTGGCCAAGCATGATCAAAATAACATAGTTACAATAACTATTCATTTTTCATGTTGATACTTAAGTTCACTAATTTCATTTTTATATTTATTTGTATGTAGACTTTTAAGATGGTTCTTGGGACACTTTTGTCATGTGTCTACCCTTCCTAAGAAGCCTTTCCTACAGCAAAGAAAGGACTGAGAATTCAAAGTTCTCATGGTAATGGGAGGGAGAAGGTTGGGGTACTGGATACACAGATGACAGGATAATGTTAACTAACTGTCAGGACTATAGTGTGGTTTGGAATACAGAAAAAGGCATGTCAGAAAGTACTATAGGGCCATAATGAATGAATTCACAAGCAGCTGGTTTTCAACCAAGAGCAGTATCTCATAGGAGGTCCTACAGAGCTCTCTGCAGCAAAAGAGTACAGCAGGGTATAGGCAAATATTTGTGCCCAAAACCAACCTTGTCTCTGCTTTCTGATACAGCTATATTTTTTTCCTTCCTGAACACTGATTTCCTTTGTACCACATGCGTGTGACAAAATACACCCACTGAGATGTCTTTATTTAAGCTTTGTGAAGCCAATCATAAAAGAAAGCGAGTGACCCAATTATTTAGTTCTAATTTTCCAGGAAGAGGCTCATCATGGCCACATGACCACCCTTGAACTTTTCATGTGTCATCAAAGAAGATGTGAAAGCTGAAGCTATGCCTGGCTTACATGTCTCCACCACCACTATGCTACACAGAGAAGCACAAGCTTTCACAAACAGAGCAATGGGGGGGGGGGGGGAGGCACTTCCCAGAATGAGAAGAAACTCGGAGTGGGAGAAGACATGCTTATGTTTCCTTCACTCCAAATGCTGTCGTGATGACTAAAAAGGTAACACATGTAAAATAAACAGGGATGCATACAGCAGTTATGACCTTAAGTAGTATTAAGGTTTGTACAAACCTATTAGCGTATCTTGATCCTGGATTTGTTGATCTTTCAACAACAAGCAAAAGTATGTTGTGTCCCTCTCTCCCATACAGAGTTTTGTATGTAAACAGGTAACCCCCACAGACTCCAGGAAGAAGGGCAAAAAGACATGATTCCTTTTCATCTGTATCAGCTAAATTATCAAAGGCCAGGTACAGGTGTAGCCCTTTGTGTAGCTGTCGCAGGAAGAGGAGTTATATTTGCTCCCAGCTCCTATCTTTCCCTTGGAGTAAACACAGCCAAAGATCTGTGGGTTTTGTCTATCTGACTCTAGCATAGACCATGGAAGGCAGGTACAGAAAGCCTTTCTGCTCTCTGGCCTTGAGATGAAGATGAATGAAGAAGTAAAGCATTTAGGAA
>LR753674.1:28477-50168 GCA_902729485.2 Mus minutoides
TAGAACATGCTGTGTGGCTGAAGGTTGCCTTGAATACTTACTTGATAGCTGTAATCTGCCTGCGGCCTATGCTAACTGGGTTCCTGAGTGGGAGGCAGGAGCTGTATGGAAGAAAACATCACGAGTAATAATGAAGGCCAACGTTCTCTGTTCAAGGCCCCAAAGTTTACTAAGAGTCAGGGTATAGGTGACGTTCAGGATAGCATTGGAAATGTAAATGAAGAAAATATCTAATAGAAAAAATAAAGAGGGGAGGACCATCCCCTGCAGATCTATTCTTGATGCCCATCACCAGCCTGTTGGCAATCTGCCAGACAGAACTGGTTTGGCAAGTAGGTGTAAATTACTGGATTGCTTGCAGTCTCCAGAATATCTCAAGGGCCTCTCAGCAGGTAACAGTGTCCTGGAGAAGAGCAGGGGTAGTTGACTGAACAATAGAGCCATCTAGGTCTGAAGGCTATACCCCAGGAGGTCTCATACTCAGTGGCAGCAAGGTCTGAATCATCCTGCTTCAAGGCTGAGGGAGGCTACAGATAGCCCTGTCATAGTGCCCTACATACTGGAAATGTAGACAGACAACACTATGCCAGGTTAAAATCTGCTCAGACATAAGAGCTTCCATATATATGTCAATGCTTGTATACAATATATAGAATTCAAATCTAGGTAAACACCCATCTTTTCCAATCTTGCTTCAAATCCTGAGTTCCCTTAATTTTTTTTGTAAATTATCATCAATATTACCTTGCTGTGTCTGGCACACTGAAACATCTTATGATAATTATAACTGTTAATAAGAATTCACTCATTGGGAACTGGGAGAGAAGGCACAGAGGTTAAAACCTAGTACTACTTTTGTTGTGGGCTTGAGTTTTAGCACCCACCTGACAATGCATCCTTGTAGCCAGTTACTCCAGCTCCAAGGGACCAGATGCTCTCTTCTGGCTTCCAAGATCACTGTGCTCACTGCCTCCCTACACTTACATAAGTTTTAAGACAATAATAAATAAACCATTTACAGAAGTCATGAACCAGCCCTTTCCCATCTGTCACCACCACCATCATAGCTTTAATGTCCATGACATCTGCATTTTCGGTGGCACAGATGAGTGAGGTCATGTGTGGCTTGTCTTTCTGTACCAAGACAGTTCTTCACTTTCAGTTGTTTACAGTATAAAACTCGATTTAAAAATTACATACAGAATTTTGGAGACAAAATAGACAAAAAGGTATTAATTTTTCATTTCTAGAAAGTTCTGTGGGTAGGAGTGGGTGGTAGGTATTAGGATTGGGGGAGTTGGGGGGTGATACCCAGAGGGTGACTCCTTCTTCTCAGAGGAGTAGTGAGGGGTAGTGGGGGGGGAGTGGGAAATGATATTGGGATGTAATGTGATTAATATTATTTTTTAAAATAATATTTTCATATTTTCAATAATCTTTTCATATTTATTCAAAAGAATGACATCTATATACTCTTCCTATAGATTCTAAATTTGATATAAATATTTAAGATATAGAAAATAATGATTTATTATAAATATATAATGTCCTACTTGTATGTGATATACGTTATTAGCTACTAACATAAACTGTTTAAAATGGTTTTGTTTTACTAGTCCATTCATTTAAAAAAATGTGGTAAAGGAACTGTTGACTTATTATTGATTTATTATTTAAATATATAAGTGTGTGTATGAGAGAGACTGAGAGAGAGAGAGAGAGAGAGAGAGAGAGAGAGAGAGAGAGAGAACATATAACTGAAGACATCTGTAGAATTTAGAAAACAATGTTGGATTGCTCAGATCTAAACTTACAGATGGTTCTGAGCTGCCAGGTATTGAGCCTGAGAACCAAACTCGGGCCCTCTCCAAGAGTAGCAAGTGTTTTTAAGAGCTAATCCATTTCTCCAGCCCCTAAGAGACTATGGATTTAGAAATATTGTACAAACATTTAAAATTGTTTGTAGTAATTTTCTAACTGGTATATTGTGTGTATATTTTTATATCTCAATAACAAATATACTATGCTTGTAACAAGAAATGCATAGATGTTTCTAGAGAAAATTGCACGGTCATAGTTAAGCAGTTGGTAGACTCTCCACTGCTCTTCATTTCTCCTATAGAATGTGGACTGCCAGTTCACTGGTAGGATCTTCAGCAATTGACTGGGAGCCTCTAGTTGGCATTGTCTACTGGAAATTTGTTGGTTCATAGGTCAGCCATCTCTTATTCTCACCCTACCCTTTCCCATTCATTTCCATTAAAGTATGTGAATCCTACTAACAGTGGGTGCTATTGTGATGTTTTCATAAGTGTTTATGTAGATGTACTTAAAGTACCTTAGTCCTGTTCATTGCTCTACTACTTCCTCACCTGGCATTCCTACCTCACTTCTCCACTCCCTCTTTTTAGTTTACTCCTACTCCATCGTCTTCCTGTTGTTGTTAAATCTAGACTGCACATATGAAAGAAAGTATGCTCTATTTTTCTTTCTAACACTGTCTTGGTTTGCCTGAAAATCTGTTCCCTTATCTGTGAAATCCAGTTGTCCTTGTCACTATAGTTATGTAAGCTACCATTATATAAAGAAACGAGATGTGACTGAGAAGGCAGAGTTATTTGATTTGAACATTTTATAAAGTCAAAATGTTTTAAATTGTATGTGAGATGAAGACAAAATATTGTAAGAAGTTCAAACAGTTGTGTCTTCATATCCCTTCATCAGTGTTAAGTTCTCATTTTAGTTAGATTCCAACTGGAGATGTAAGTAATGTGTTTTAGTTATCTCTTGTATAAGAAAGGGGATGTGGGGACTGGGGAGATAGGTTATTCAGTAAAATATTTTCTGCAAAAACATGGGGACCTGAGGTTGGCTCCCTAGTGGACGCCTATGATCTTGTAGTGCTAAGAAGGCAGAACCAGGACGGACCCTCTGGCTGGCTAGTTAGCTAGAAATGTCAAATCAGTTTGCTACTGGCTCAGTGAGAGATCCTACATCAAAAGACAAGTGAAAGGTAGACCAACAAAGAAAGAGAGCTGACTTTGGCTTCTGGCCTCTATACAGACATGAACATATCCTGGCACACAAACACATACCTTTTCACACATACAAAGAGAAGAAAGAAAAGGAGGTACTTGATTTAGCAATAGAACCCATGTTCTTAGAAAGCTCAGTAAGGATTTGTATGTTTGAGTTTCAAAAAATGCTTAAGGCATATATTAACTACTTTTAAATTAATTGCCTTTCAATTAAATGACTGTTACAAGTTCTAAGTGAAATACACGAGTTCCTGTAATAGCTCTTACACTGATGACATCATATCTATCATTTCATGATACTTAAATTACTGTTTCTTATATTTGATCTTCCAAAATTCTTTTCTTTCTAAATTCTTCTTTCAGTTACCAATAAAGCATAGGTACCCACAAATGACAACTTCAAAACAATGGCCTAGGTGTACCACTAACACGTGTTCAATAATCTACTGTTACAGCTCTTGTCATTTTCATGGAGAATACACTACAAATACATCCATTAACTCAATTTGATGATTCTAAGACAGAAAATGCGATTATTGCCGCAGCGTATTGTTTTACACATTTAGAAGCACAAGCATGACTGTTTCTCATATAACTTGTTATGGACGGTACTATTGGATTGATTCATTAAAAATATCAATTTTTTATGAAATATTGCTTCTGTGTATATAAAAAGCAAAACAAAAGAATGGTTATATAGGGAAACCTGATGTGCCTCTTGTCCTAGTTACAAGAAAAGTTTCTTTTGATCATTTTAAACCAAGTGGTATGAAGCAGGCTGTGTAAAAAGAGAAGTGAAATCCCATAACTTAGCTTTAAAAATCTCTCTTGAAAGCATACTTGAAAGTACAAGAGAAACTCTTATTTTTTTCAATAGAGAGCTAAAAAATAAAATAAAATTACAATGACAAGGAGCAGCCTCAAGACATAGAGGAAATGTTGTTGTATCATTGGTAGCTGCTCCTCTGAAGTCTTCTTTGGATTTCTACTCAAATCTAACTGTTGAAACAAAGCCAGGGATCTTCTCATAGCGACTGCCTTCCCCAAAGCCTGGCTACTGCTGACAGCTCAGACTCGGGAGCCTTCTCTGCAGGAGAGGCAAAGCCTTTGGGGAAGAGAATTTTCTATCAGAATAGACATGCCATGGTAGATCTGTCAAAGACAGTCAGACTGGCATGCTTCTCCCTGAGGGCAGTATGAAAAAACACAATGTCAAAGAACAGGCAAACATTTCCATTGAAAGCATTTGACGAATTAGTAAGTGTCCTAAGAAATCAAAAACATGGAAAGGAACATCCACTGGAATCTTTTGATTTAAATATTCCATAACTAAAAGAAATTATATTTCTTCTGATGGTTCAGTGATACAAATGTATGGCTGATATTATATGATTTTACATATGGCTCATATTCAATTTTCATCCATTTTACAAATATGTGTTAGATTTATACCATTCTGATGCATAGTGATGGGCTCTGTGGGGGAGTAGTGTTTGACAGGAACTGGCATACATATAAAGTATAGAAAGCACAAATATGATATCATATATAGGAAAGCATTAAAGACATGTATGCATAAGTATAGAGCTGGAAGATTTACATCTTTTAATGATTGTCACAATGCTGCTTGATCTGTAGGTTTTGTGTTTAGAAAGAGTATACTTTAGTATTCTTAATATGAAAAGGACAAAGAGAAATCTTGTTCTAAAACCAATCAAATATGCTGAACATCAACTTTAAGGCTATTAGTATTGCTTCTGGGTGTATAATAAGTAAAATATTCTGTAACTGCTGACATGAGTTACATGCAAAAATGAATAGTGTTCCTTTTATGAATGTTGCATATAGGAAAGGTGCAAAAGATTGTAAGTATGAGAATTCTAAATATATGCTGTGCAGAGTACACCGAATAATATTAACGGTATGCAGGATAACAGTGCTGTACTATTATAGTAATAATAAGAATGCATTTCATAGAATATCACAATAAAGGCAATTAAGTAATAAAGCTATAGAAATATGAACAATGTCAGTTACATTCAAAGCATGCTCATATTGGATTTTTGTGAAGATTGCTTGTAGGGGGCATTTTTACTGAATTTGAAGCCTGGGGTTGCTGAAATCTCATTCTGTATGAATGAACCTCACTTCACTCCATGTAAATACTAAAGAAGGTGCTAATTTTATTTTGTCCTATTTGCACCTAGTGAAAAGTCGGGCATGAAGCCAGAGTCTCCAGACCAGCCAGGCTTAGTAGTGTGTGTGTGTGTGTGTGTGTGTGTGTGTGTGTGTGTGTGTGTGTGTGTGTGTGTATCCTTTGAAGAGAGTAGAGGAAACTTCCAGCACCAGATTATGTCTTTATTCAGGTTTTGTTATTCCACTCAGAGACTACAGAGTGTGCAAACCCATAGCTGCCCCCGAAAGTCACTGATTTGTCTCCTGCTTTGTCTAACTCTTCTTTTTCTCCACCTCTGAGTTTTGTCACCTTGAAGCTTCATTTATCCTGCCAATCACATCACCATCCCATTGTGACATGGTCAAAGCTATTTTATTAGTTTGAGAAATGAAGAAACCGAGGCTCTGGCCATTACAAGTACTCATCCAAATCAAAGAGATTCTGATAAATCCTTAAAAGAGAGAATGGAACTTGATTAAGAAAAAAAAAAAAAAAAAAAAAAAAAAAAAAAAAAAAAAAAAAAAAAAAAAAAAAAAAAAAAAAAAAAAAAAAAAAAAAAAAAAAAAAAAAAAAAAAAAAAAAAAAAAAAAAAAAAAAAGCTGGGCATGGTGGCACATGCCTTTAATCCCAGCACTCGGGAGGCATAGGCAGGCGGATTTCTGAGTTCGAGGCCAGCCTGGTCTACAGAGTGAGGGCTATACAGAGAAACCCTGTCTCGAAAAAGAAAAAAAAGAAAGAAAGATAAAGAAAAAAAATGCTACCTAGAAATGTGTAATTGTGACACTGAGTGCAGAGACTGGAGGGGGAGTCTTTTAATATTATACACGAGGTTTTCAGTGTATTATTACGTATATCTATACAGCATGCATGTGAATAAACTCAGTGGTAATAGAATGTTCAGTTCACTCAGGTCACTAAGACTTAGGGCAAACAAAGAGCTGTGCATGTCACATCCACTGAACATTTGAAGTTTTACATTTCAGAATGCCTTCAGATTTAAGCCATTTTGTTAAGGTGAAACTGACATTTGGTTTCACAGGGATATACTGTAAGAGGTATTTGTGTGAGGGTGTTTCTGGGCAAAGTTTCCATTTAAATCTGTGTACTTTAGTGAATCTATGTGCCCTCTGTAATTCAAGTGGGCCCCTTTAGTGAGCCATAGGCTTGACTGAAGGAAAAGTCCCAGTGAAACAGAAGTCTAAGTCTTCTCAATTTTGCATGTTGGCCTTCAGCTGTGAGACCAGCTTATCCTTGATATCCATTGCCTTTTAGTCTACCATGAACACTGAGAACTTGCCAGTCTAATTACGTTGTGAGCTACTTCATTATTTCTCTACATACTCAGTCTTTGAATTCTGGTTTCTGAGTTTAAAGGCAAAGAATCCTAAGTCATTATTAGCACTGCCTTTTTAGACTATGTTTCAGTGCATATAATTTTCTCTTTTTTTAATAATTCAATTTTATTTACTTTACATACCCCTTGCTCCCCTTCTCCCAATCCCACCCTTACAAATTCCTCCTACTTCTTCCCTCCCCTCCCCTGGGTACCACCACACCCTGGGGCATGTTGTCCCAGTAGGACTAGGTTCATATTTTCAAGCTGAGTCCCAACCAGGCAGTCCAGGTAGGCAAAAGGGATCCAATAGCAGGCAACAGAGCCTGAGACAATGCCTGTAAGATTTTCAGTCCAGTCCAATCTATCCAAATGGGGTAGGAAAAGCATGAGATAAGAAAGTTAGTGATCCAGAGCTGTGTTTTTTTTTTTTTTTTATTAGACTTTATTCACTGCTTGACTCAGGCACTCATTCATGTGATACATGCTGGCCTCTGTGGTAGCTGCAGGCACTATACTAAAAAGCGATACACTGCAGAAAGGAATCATAGCATCCGGACTCCTAGCTTCTTCTTGTTTATGTAGAATAGGTAGATGATATATAACTAAGAAAGCAAAGCGTGACTGAGCAAAGTACTTTCAGAAAGCTCTAGGGGCAGAATATTTCAGTGCCAATTTCAGAGGTTAGTACAAAGCATTTATCAGGGGGCCTCATATGGATTAGGTCATTGAATTCTCATTTAAAATAGGGTGATGAGACACCTTAAAGAGATTGTTGTCAAAGTTAGAAGTAGTTGTCATGTGTGTTGGTGCTCATAAGGTCATGCGTGGCACACCTAGACACTAGTAAGAAGGTAAAACAGATGGGGAATTAGAGTTGGTAAGAATAGGAAAATCACTTACAAGACTATATGGACTTAAAGATGAGCCATCAAAACCAGGCATATATTCCAAGTAGAGGTTCACGTACAAGAAGAGAGGCAACGTTATAAAGGGCATGTAGAGAATGGCAGAATAATAAACACCCCGAAATGAATGACAACATAATTTGTTTGACTCTTTCTTCTATTATCCGAAGAAATCCAACATATTTTTCGTTTTAACTTGGACATCTGGAAGCTCAGAACCAATAGTTTTTAATTTCCTAAAGTAAATCTTTGTCTCCAAATTTTCTGATGTTCTACTTCCTCTTCAACATAAAAAATTTAATATTATGAATATTTGATTTTGAAAGAAGGCTGAGGCAGTAACAAATGGAGTGAGTTTTGTGTTTCTCTATCTTGCTCACACACCAAGAATACAAGGAGACCTGATAGTCTGCAGGCAAAGCTGTTTATCTAGACATGTTGAGTGCAGTACATTTTGATAATTGCCCTGGCATTAACAGAATTATTAAAATTTCAATCATTAGACATTTTCTTTGTAATCTACATATGTTGTTTTCTTTTATTTAAAAGAAATTAGTTCTTTAAGGCAGGAACAATTATGGGCCAGAGCTCTGTCTGAAAGAACTGCAGGGATGGAAATGGAGAAGAACCTGAGGAAAAGAAGGTCCAGAGACAGGCCCAAAGTGGGATATTGCTCAAGGGGAGGTCTCAAGGCCTGACACTATTACTGAGGCTATGGAGCACTCACACTAAGGGACCTATCATGACAGCCCTCCAAAAGACCCAACAAGCAGCTGAAAGAGACAGATGCAGATATTTGCACCCAACCAATAGACAAAAGCTGCTGATCCCTGTGGTTGAATTAGGGAAAAGCTGGAAGAAGCTGAGGAGGAGGGTAGCCAGCATTCTCAATTAACCTGGACCTCCAAGATCTCTCAGACACTGGACCACCAACCAGATAGCATACACCAGCTAATATGAGGCCCGCAACACATATAGAGCAGAGAACTGTTGGGTCTGTGTTTAGTCAGAGAAGATGTACCCAACCCTCATGAGACTGGAGGCCCAGGGAGTTTAAAGGTCTCTTAGAGTAGGGGGTGGGGACCTCCTCATGAAAACAGCAGGGTGAGGAGGGTGTATGGAAAGTGGTATGCTGGAAGGGGAATAAAACTTGGAGTGTATAATTTAAAAACTTTTTTTTCTACACAGTATATTCTGATTATGGTTTCTAACCCCTCCATTGCTAGTTTCTCCCAAACTGGATTCACACACTTTCTGTCTCTCCTTAGTAAACAATCAGGCATATAAAATAAAATAAAATAAAATAATAAAATAAAATAAAATAGCAAAAAAAAAATTAAGGTAGGAAAAAATACAAACAGAAGGAAAAGAGCCAAATAAAAAGGCACAAGAAACACATATAGATATAGAGACATTTGTATACATAGGAATTCCATAAAAATACAAATAAAATATATGTAAAAGATCTGTAGAGTTCCAAACAAGCAAACAGAATGTCCTAGCTCAACATTATGAGACAAGGAACTTCCAGTGATGCCTTTGAGTTCATTTTCTGTTTGGCCATGAATGCTGCAAATATGCAGCCTGCCCTTAAGAGTGGTTTGCTTTGTCAGTGAGACTTCCTTGTAGGAAACTAATTTATCCTTTGCAAGTGGTCATAAATTGAAGATAGCTTCTGGATCAGGGATGTGGACTTGAGACCAGTTTTCCTCTCCGGACTAGTATCCATTTACGGCACATAAATCCACGCAGGCCCTGTACATACAGATACAGTCTGTGAGTTCATCTGTGCATTTTCCCGCCCCTACCCCCACCCCTGTGTCTAGAAGATCTTATGGTGATGTACTCTATCTCCTTTGGCTTTTTCATTCCTTATGACATAGATATGTTTCTTTAAAGAAGTTAAACTTCTTCAACAATTTTAAATTCAAAATGAGTTATACACAACAGGTTATGAAAGAAGCAAAATGTTTTCACTCTACCCAGGGAAATTTTGAAGTTACAGCTTTTTGGCTCTTCTGAAATTTTCCTTTGATTTATCAAGAGAGAGACAAAGGTCCTCTAAGTCAGATAAAGGCCCCATCTTACAGTCTTACATATCTTTTTTATCCATGACATTAATTGTTA
Source organism: Mus minutoides (assembly GCA_902729485.2). Classification (NCBI taxonomy): domain Eukaryota; kingdom Metazoa; phylum Chordata; class Mammalia; order Rodentia; family Muridae; genus Mus; species Mus minutoides. The sequence continues at coordinate 38,060 of LR753674.1, forward strand.
AGCAGCTTCAAAATTAGAAATGTCCAATTATGGTTTCAAGATATAATATATAAAATTGAAAATATATGTGTATAATCATATACATAAACACATTTTAATTGTATATATATATATATATATATATATATATATATATATATATATATATAATTACAAGTATAAGCGAAGCATTTAAGTACATTCCCTTTGTTTTGCAATCTATCTCAGAACTTTTTTTTCTGGCACAAGTCCATATATCTTTTTAAAACAAAGCTGATCACCACTTAATTTTATGTCCAGCAACTATCATACTTTTTTTAAAAAATGAATTTGACTATCCTTCATGTGTGGTTTTACACCTGTCTTTCTTCACTTAGCCTGTGTCTTCAAGGTTCATCCACGGTTTTACATGCACCATTCATTTTTCTTCTTCAGGATGAGAAAATCCCCCATTGTATGTGTATGCCACATTATGTTTTAGCTTTTCATTTATCCATGGACATATGGGCTATTTCTCCCTCTTGGCTGTTGTTAATAATGGCCTTGTGAATGTGGATATGTAAACAGTGCTTTGTTGTACTGCTTTCAATGTTTTGGAATGTGTAACCAAAAGTAGAATGCTGGTTGTATGTTAATTTATGTTTAGCTTAGTTTTAGTATGTTTAGTTTTTAAGGATGTATCATATTGTTTCCTGCTGTAACAGTCACTTTCCCTTTTTTCCCAACAATGTATAGGGGACCTTGTTTCTTCATATCTTCTTTCCAATCATTAATTATCCTGGTGGTTATGAGGTAACTCATGATAGTTACACATTTATATATCATGTAACATTCATTAAGTTTTAAGAATGTTTATGTGGACTTATTTTCTTTGGTGGTGGCAAGTCACTAGATATGCACCATGTGAAATCCTTACAAAGAAATGGTGACAAACCCAGACACCTCCAGCAAGAAGGCCCACACCATGACTTATACACACTCTTGGACTATTCTGTCTGGAAAAAAATGGCTGGTGCCTTTAATCAAGTGGAACTCACTAGTACCTAGTTAGTATGTATCTAAAATACCTGCACAGGCTACTCCCATGGTCTTCAAAAAAATGTCTGTTATAAAGAGTGTGAAAAAGAAAAGGAAACTTCACAATGCTTGAGGCAATATTTATTTATTTTGTTTATTTATTTTTAAATATTTATTTACTTTTTAATGTATGACTGCACTGTTCAGATACACCAGAAGAGGGCATCAGATCCTATTACAGATGGCTGTGAGCCACCATGTGGTTGCTGGGAATTAAACTCAGGACCTTTGGGAGAGTAGTCAGTGCTCTTAATCTCTGAGCCATCTCTCCAGCCCGAGGTGATATTTATATTATATTTTAGATAACAGCAAGAGTGAACACTGCTCACTTATGGTTACCTTTGGGAAAAAAAATGCTTTCTTCAACTACAATCTGATGTGCTAGTGTTGTGTGTCATACTTATAGAGCCTTTGAAGTACACATTGTTGAAAATCCCTGTCACCAATCTCCAAGTAGAAGCACTATGTTATTCTTTTTAGCAAGCCTATGGCATTTCTAAGTTTCTGCAATGAGGTTAAAATAGAAAATAAAAATAAAAATAAAATAAACAAACAAGTCAATAGTGATTTGGGATAGAATAAACTGCATAGTTTATATTGTATATGGCTTCAGATATAAGTAAATTCTGTGAACAGATTATCATATTGCAATGATCGCATCACATGATAGGTTTCTAGCATTTATGAAATAATTGGGAAAGGGTTTTACGATTTTAAAGAAAAGAAAGGTGCAATCCAGATGACATTTTAGTGACACATTGCTGTTTATCTGCTCTTCTATTAAGATCTTCAGTTAGGGAGGCAGTTTGCAAGTTAGAGAAAAGAATGGGAGACTGAAGAGACCTGGATATCAAGTCTATCACTCATGGACTATCACAATGTGGTATTCATTTTCTGTGTGACTCTCAGGCTAGAGTTGTCAAAGGAGATTTCCATGGGGCAGAAATAAATTATATATAACTGTTTTAACTCCAGAAAGTTGGAAGCAATTTACTGTAAAGAAAATAAAAAGAGAACTATTAATCTCTCATAAACTGTTTTTAGTCTTCTTTATCATTTATTCCCTGTTTTCCCACACTGCCTTAAGTGAGCATGCATATGTACGTAGTCATTGTCTATCAGAGATGTTGTTCACATGTATCCATACAACTAGTGATACATAAACTTCTTTTCTATTGATCACTATAAACGTTTGAATACTACTGAGTTCTCCAATGGTCTTTGAACACATTTGCTATTCCTGATCCTGTGCCTTTGATAACGAAGAGAGACTAGAGGCAAATGGTACAAATTAAAACAGAATAAAAGAGGGAAGGAAAATTGCTGAGTTCATCTTAATACTCAGGCAAAATCATTTTAAAATGAGATACGTCAACGTTTCAAACTTCCAATGACTATGAATTTTAAAAGTATTTATTTACTTTTTCTGTTTGGGGAGGGTAATTATGCTGTACTATCTGTGAGTGTGGATGTCAGTATGGCTGAGGTTGGTTCTTTCTTTTTATCATGTGTACTGTGGGCATTAAATTCAGATTGGCTGAAAGTGCTTTTACCTGCTGAGATATCTTGCCAGCTGTATTATGAACTTCTATACTTTAAAATATGTGAATGAAGGAGTCCAGATTGCAAAGTTAAAGTCTATTGCATATTGGGAGCTGCTTCTTAGAAAGTGAAAGCTGCAATACCAGAGCCTTAGCAGTCCTGGGACTCTGTTGAGAAGGTATTTAATTACCAGATTGGTGTGGATAGCCCTAAGCACACTTGGAGCCATAGGCTAGCTGTTTATTTGGATGGTTTACAGAGCAGAGGCCCATTCTTTCATAGTTCTGAGAGGATACTACAATGTTAGTATTCTTCCAGAACTTTTTGGTATCTCTGAAGCTTTGCAGGGAATTGGAATTGACAGGGACACAAGCGGCTGTGACCAAGCCAGTTTAGTTTCTGGAGGTCTCTAGACACACATTTGCAGTGACACTGACAGAGTTTGCAAGCTGCTGCTTGTTGTGACCTCTAGAATCTCAAGCTGGATTAATTTCTAGAATCCTGTGAGGAATAGCTCCCTCATCTGTCAGGCTGCCACAGTGCAGTTTACAGCCTCAGGCTTCCAAATTGATTTGACTCCACTAAGTTTGTACTTCAGATTGGATGGACATTTCTGTAGTTGCTGTAATGATCTTAAAAATCAAGCACTGTAGCCTGGCATGGTGGTGCATGCCTTTAATCCCAGCACTTGGAAGGCAGAGGCAGGCAGATTTCTGAGTTCGAGGCCAGCCTGGTCTACAAAGTGAGCTCCAGGACAGCCAGGGCTATACAGAGAAACCCTGTCTCGAAAAAACAAAAAAACAAAAAACAAACAAACAAACAAAAATCAAGCGCACTGGGTGTTCTGATTAGTTCATACTGTTGTTCCATATGTAGCAGAAGATGGCCTAGTGGGCCATCATCGGGAAGAGAGGCTCCTTGGTATTGCAAACTTTATATGCCCCAATACAGGGCCAAGAAGTGTGAGTGGGTGGGTAGGGGAGCAGGGCGGAGGGAGGATAGATGGAACTTTCGGGATAGCATTTGAAAGTTAAATTAAGAAAATATTTTTTAAAAAATTTTTTAAAGCCAAACACTAAGCATAGAAAGATTCTAAGCTGGAAAAAAAAATCAAGCACTGTGTATAAATAAGTTCACAATATAATAACAATTATAAATTTCCTGTTACACAAAACGTGTGAATTGGCTACACATTTTCTTCAGAAAAAAATACACGATTATTTTACATTAGCATGGAGGATGAGTAGAAATTTGTGCAGTTGTAATTTATGTGTACTTTCAGTTATGTGCTCATTAGACAAAAATCATGACTGTTAATCATCATGCAAATGGTGGGTTTGTACAGGATTTAGAATGCATTTCTTTTCATACCAAATATAAAAATGTAAGGCATTAGCCTTGCAGTGAAGAACACTAACTATAGAAAGATCTGCCCAACCCTAAAAAAAAAAAAAATGTAATTAATAGTTATCAGGTTAGGGGTTTTCTCCTATCGGCTCTCACTTTTGTACTCCAGACTGCAACTCTCTTCACAAGATGCCTGGATGTTATTCTGTTCCGTACATCAAGCTTTTAGATATTTATTGAAAATTTTAAAAATAATAAGAAAGAAAGAAAGAAAGAAAGAAAGAAAGAAAGAAAGAAAGGAAGGAAGGAAGGAAGGAAGGAAGGAAGGAAGGAAGAAAGAAAGAAAGAAAGAAAGAAAGAAAGAAAGAAAGAAAGAAAGAAAGAAAGAAAGAAAGGAAAGAAAAAAACAAAGAAGGAAAGAAAGCCGGGCGTGGTGGCGCACGCCTTTAATCCCAGCACTCGGGAGGCAGAGGCAGGCAGATTTCTGAGTTCGAGGCCAGCCTGGTCTACAAAGTGAGTTCCAGGACAGCCAGGGCTATAAAGAGAAACCCTGTCTCGAAAAACCAAAAAAAAAAAAAAAAAAAGAAAAGAAAAGAAAAAGAAAAAGAAAATTAAACCGTGTCTGCTTAAATGGCCATCCTGAACTATCTTCTCTTCATAAATATTTTAAAATGTACTACAGTTTCTGAATGTCAAAGGGGAGGCTCATGTTACCTCTGTTAGGAACTTCACAAGGTTCCTAATAAAGGGAAGGAGCTGAGAAGAGTGTGAGACAAGAAGGCAAGTGCATACAGACCTGAAGGAGTTTGCAGTTCCATCCTTCATCTCTGCGCTTTCATTTTGTACACTTCCTTAGCAGAGCCTTAAAGCAAACTGAGTTAACATCTTCTCACCAGCCCAACTAGGAATCAGGCTAATTGTCTACATCCATTACACTCTTCAAATCTCAGTATCTTTAGAAAATGGGACAAACTGAGGTTAAGAGAATGAACTTGAACAAAGCAGGTGTGGCTTCAGAGCCCTTGTTAAAAAACACTGTAATATGATATACATGCCAGACAGGTTCATTCACTTCTCTCTTCACACTTCTTTGTCATTTCCTTGATAGATTATTGGTTTATGGTGATGTAAGTCTTCCCAGAGAGCACGCACAAGCACTCCCTTTCCACAAGAAAGACTCCCTAATAACTACTTTTTTTCTGGTTGTTTTGTTTTGTGTTGATACCAGAACTAACAAAACATCAAAAGGGGGTAGGCTGCAGAAGTTATTTCATCCCTTCCTGGCTTTCTACCCAGCCTTTGACCCTTTAGTTCCAGATAAAAGACACACAGCCTTTATATTTACAATAAGCCTTAAATAGCAGTTGGGTGGATACCTACCTCCTATGCTATTCGAATTTACTTTTCAATTGATTACCCAGAAATATTACTTACTACTTACTGTTTCATCTGGGCTGCCCTTAACTCCAACTGGCCAGCCCTCAAGACCAGGTTTTTGTGGCTCACCTAATCCATGGCTATTTCTCCTTCTCCCTTTTCCTTCTCCCTTCTCCCTTCTCCCTTCTCCCTTCTCCCTTCTCCTCCTCCTCTTCCTCCTGCTCCTCATCCTCCCACTCCTCCTCCTGCTTGGGCTCCTATTTCTGCTCTGGCTCAAGCTCCTCTTCCTCCTCCTCCTCTTCTTCTTTCTCCTTCTCCTCCAGTACCTTCTTCTCCTGGTGGTTCTTCCACAACCCCAAGCTCAGGGGATATCTAAACTCCACCTATTTCTTTTGTGATCAGCTATTAGCTGTTGATTTCTTTATTTGCTAATCAGAAATAACTTGGAAGCTCGGTTCTGGGTCTACATGGGGACTCTCTCATCTCTGGGGCAACCAGTCTTGGGGGAGGGGCAATATCAGCATTAAAATACAAGCAGCATCAGGCCAACCCACTACAGGGTAAGTTGGAAGGCTGTAAGAATATCTCTGCAATTTCAAAGCCAACTAGAGGTATAAGTGGGATCCTGGCTCAGGAAACAAAACAAAAAGAAAAAGAAGAAAAAGGAGAAAAGAAAAACAATATGGGTAGAAAATAACCAAATAATAGGGCCTCAGTGAGCCAGTGCTGTGTAATGTAGAGACAGAAATTGCAATGAGAAATACATCATGCTTGTTACAGAAATGTAGCTATGAAGTAGGAAAAATAAAAACAGGCAGAGAGAAGAAGAAAGAGAATGTACAGAAGGAAAAGAGAAAGGGAAATGAAGGAAAAGAAAACAAAATGGTTTCAGACTAATCTACAGGGTAGACATTTTTGTATATGATACTCTATGTAAACTTCATATTAATTGCTCCAAATGTTTTCTGGAATACTTTCTTTCAATTTTACAAATAAAAATGGCAAGCAAATTTTAGATAACACTTAGATGACCAAAGTTGATGATCCACAAGTAAAAGTAACATCTTGTGGCTGCCATATATCTAAGCTTACACAGGAAGGGAGAGAACAAGGACACATGTTTAGATTATTATGAAGAGACACACTAGCTTCCCTAAATCAAAATATTCTCTGTGATGCTTCTAGTTACAGTATTTTACATATTTTTGTAGTATTCAAATTAATCTTTTTTAAATTATTTTTTATTTATTAGATATTTTCTTCATTTACATTTCAAGTGTTATCCAGAAAGTTCCCCATACCCTCCCCCATAATGGCTCCCCTACCCACCCCCTCCCACATAATGGCCCTGGCGTTCTCCTGTACTGGGGCATATAAAGTCCGTATTTTACATATTTTTTTAACTAAACAGAAAGTATCTTCTAAAAATTTCTACTCTTTGGTATATTCATTTTAATAGGCTTTTATTTTATTTTATTTGCAAATTGGGAGATAATTTTGTGTGCCTGATAATAACCTCTTTTGTTTCTGTTTCACCATATAAGGAAGCCTTATTAATAAGGTCTGCTAGACATTGTAACACCCATGTATAAATCATTTTGATCCATAAGAAGAAGAAAGGGCTAACTTAGGTTGTAAATTCATTTAACTAGCTGAGAGAACAGATGACTGGAAAAAATGGGAGAGTCATCATGGTTTCTTTGGAAGTGCATTTTCTTTGCTTGGATTGTAGTCAGAAATTAATTAAAATGAAGTTGTTCATGCACATACACACATGTGTGTATGCATATAAAATCAAATATGATTATATTTTGTCTATTACTATGTTTGTAGTATTGTGTTAATGTAAGAATATGATTGTAAACCAGAATCTTCATGTTCCTTCAGATGAGTGATTCTAATGTTTTTGTCTGACTTACAGTTTTATCCTACATAACTAAGTATGGCATGTTCACAGTACTTACTAAGGCTTTGGTTTGAAATAAGACCCCAGATTATCCAGCATCATGGATTTCTTTAAGAGTAGGTATTTCATAACTGTGTCAAAAAAAACCCTCAGATAATTCAATGAAAAGGCTTATTTTGGTCTCCCAGTTGTTGGGAGTCAATCCATAACTAACTTGTTCTGTTGCTTTGGGCACGTGACCTGACGGGAGTGCTTGACAGAGTAGAACTTGGTTACATCATGATCTAGGGAACAGAAGAGAGCAAGAAAAAGACAAGGGTCCTGCAGTGTCCTTGATAGTCATGCCTCCATGACATAAATCTCTCATGAGGCCCAGCGTTATAACAGTCTCTCAATAGCAGCTTCATGGGATCACATCTTTAATACACTGACATTTGGGAAACACTGAAGATGCAAACTACAACAAGACCACTTCTTCCCAGATATACTTGATATAAGATGGCTGCTTTTGTCTCTCCTTTCTTCGTTTCTCTTCTCTTTGCTCAAGATGGAGTAGGAATATCAGTGTTTCACTAGAACTTATTTAACTGTACTGGTGAAGGGTAGATTACTCTTTGCACATGACTGGCAGAATAGATGTCAAATAATTCACTGCAACTCTACATGAAAGAAATCTGAAATTTTTTGATGTTATCCACATGGATCTAAGTTCTATTGAGGGACCCATCATCATATAGCTTCAAGAATTGAGCTGTAATTTTTTCAAAATTGACAGCTATTTATCTCTAATTACCTGTTATACATTTACAAACACAGAATATATACCTAACAAAGTGCTCTGAGTGTGTGCTTTGTCAGTGCTAGAATCGTACTGTACATAGGGAACTTCCTTGCAGATCTACAAGTGCTCTGAGATCTCTGACTTCCTGCATCCTGAATTGAACTGAAATTCCTCTGAGCTACTTGTTCAGCATACTGGGTTCTCAATACCTGCTGACTGAAATCAAAGAAGAGGGAACCTAGTCTCTGGCTATTTATTCAAGTTACATCCCAGTCAATGGATTTTGTTCTTTAAATTCTCTCTCTCTCTCTTTTTTTTTTTTCCAGGAGAAAGTTGAATCTCATAAAATCTAAAAAATTACAAGCAAACAGTAATAAAGGTTGATTTTTCTGATCATGGGAACATTGCTGTTGCTATCTTTGCATCTTGTTCTACATTACTAAGAAAAAATCATGGAGGATCTCCATGGACAGTAATTAGCATGTGCCCAAGGACTGGAAAGCATTTTCTCAGAGTCCCAAATCTCTAGCCTCCCCACTATACAAGACACAAAGACATACCTGATGGCACACCTTGTGTACTTCTTTCCTTTCTCTGTGTTTCTACCTCATCTCCCATCTCTCCTGTGAGCTTGCTTCCCTCCAAGTTTTCTGTCCTGTGTGTCTATATCATCTTGCAATCTCTCAGTGTTTTAAGCACCTCCCTTGTTTGTCCTCTGGATGTCTCTTTCTAGTCATATTATTTGACATTTGCCATTTTTCATTTCTAATATTATCTGCCATGCCACTTCCAATTTAATTTTTTCTCGTTATGACTGACACATAATAATTGTGCATGTCTATAGTATACACTGCGATAAATTGGTTTTCACTTCTGCAGTATGTAATGATCAAATCAAGATAATTAGCTGTTGCAGATGCCGAATATTTTCCATGTTTGGAGCCTTTTACTTCTTTCATAAAATACGTGATGAGTTGTTATACACTATCTTTACCATACTGTACTGTGGAACATGAGGACACATTTCTCCTGACAGAATCATGGGTACCTGCTACCCAACTTCCCTCTGTACCAATTCTCCTTCATCTTCTTTGAGAAACAGAGCAACTAATCTATTGCCAGTGATAGCAACTCTCTTCATTATAGTACAAAGCATAGTCTCACTCAGAGGCACACACCATGCTTCTTTAGCACAGGGTGTACTAGCTAGTTTTTATGCCAACTGGACTAAAGTTGTCATCTTTAAAGATGGGGTCTTAATTTAGATATTTCTTTCATAAGAGTGGCTGGCTGGTAGGCAATTCTCTGAGGCACTTTGATCTAAAATTGAGGTGGTATGACTCTATTTACTGTGGTGCTCCCCTTATGCAGGTGTCCTGGAGGGTAAAGAAAAGCAGGTTGAGCAAGCCAGGAGCAAGCAAGCCAGTAGGCAACACTCTTCTATGGCCTCTATATCTGTTCTGGTCTCCAGGTTTCTACCTTGAGTTCCTGCCCTGACTTCCTTAGATGATGAACTATGATCTAAAAGTGTAAGCAAAATAAACCATTTCCTCTCCAAGCAGTTTAGTGTTATGGTCTTTATAAGAGTAATGAAAGCCCTATGACAATAGGGCAGCCTTGTCTTTTCTCACTGTTGCCTTAGTTTCTGGTCATACTTCCAAGATATGATGATGATGATGATGATGATGATGATGATGGTTTTGATTATTATTTTGTCTCATTCTGTAGGACTTCAGCATCCCAGTAACACTCCTCACTCCTACTGCTTCTGAAAACTTTTACACCAGGTCATACAGAAAGTTGACTTGCATGATGAACACAATGCCTTTCAAGATAGACATCTTGAATGATTCTCCTTTTGAAACAAGAACAACTCTAGTTTACTAGCAAAACTTGTCTGAAAGACCTGGCTTATCTAGCACAAAAGACAGGAATACGGACTCTAAAAGTGAAGTAAAATTAAGAGCACCAGGAGGTAAGTGACTAAGTTAGCTTTGATTAAGAGAATGACTAGAATTGCTAATGCCTGACCGAGGCAAGGAACCCAGAGTGACAAACTCTCAGAGATGAGGTGAGTGAGAAAGAAATCCTCTCACTAAAGCTAGATGATGATTTGAAAGAAAGCTGTCTATCTAGAAATTGGTGTCCTCCTATACACTTATGACCATTAACATGCTTTCCCATATGTCTTTCCTTCAAATTATCACTATTGCTGTGTGAATGAATGTGTGTGGCAGTTGTAAGTTAAAATCATTTTGACTTTAGGTAATAGAAAGGAACTTCAAGGAATTGAAAGAATCAATATCAAAGTTAATAAAAACCAATTTGACATGCCAACATGGGTTTGTGGAAGTGCGAAAAGACTTGGCCTCCAGATGGAGAGATATAAGTAAGTGTGGAATGCTGACAGAAGGAGAATTTGTCTTCTTCGAGGATAAATCCCTTGATAGTTTATCCAATTCTAAGTTATCAGTCTTAAATATGAAAACAAAAACAAACAAGACAAAATGACACAAAATCAACAACACTAAGCCTTTCTACAATTCTCTCTCTCTCTCTCCCTCCCTCCATCTCTCTCTCTCTCTCCCTCTATCTCTCTCTCTCTCTCTCTCTCCCTTCCTGCCGTCCTCCCTCTTTCCCTCCCTATGTGTGTGTATATAAAGCAATAATTAAAGGAGAGATGATGAATTTTTAGAGGTCATCGTGAGAGAACTTGGGAAGAGCTGAGGTGGGGAGAAGGAGGTGTGGAAATTATGAAAAACCAGCACTAGCACATGAAAATTTTGAACATTGTTAAAAGAAAAAAAAAACCAAAACCCACTGTATAATGGAAGGGATATAGAGGGATGTTCATACCTAAAAGTAATTGATTACTTCTAGAGATAAATGAAGTTATTACTACTGTGGAAGCACGGATAAGACTGGGAAAGAGCAAAAGAAGGATCCAGCTCTTCAGAGTTCTAGGAGGTAATTAAAGATGACAGCTGAAGGCTTTTCAGCACTGGGAAGGCACAGCAGTGGTTAGCCGCAGGATTACCAATGCATCCCAACATTAATAATTTTCTCCAAACATGATGAAATTTTTAGGGATGAGGGGGCAGTGAGATTGCTTGGTGGTTAGCGGCCCATTAAACCTGATATCCTGAGTTATGGAGATGCTAAGGTGGTTTGAATGAGATGTCCTCACATGTGTGGGGCATGGGAATACTTGTTCCCAGTTGTTGGTGTTGTTTGAGAGGCCTTAGAGGGTATGACCTTGCTGAGGAAACTGTGCTACTGAAGTGTGGCCTTGAGGTTTTAACAACCACAACATTCCCAATTAGTGCACTGCTTCCTGTTCATGGTTTGAGATGTTAGTTCTCAGTTTCCAGCTCCATGTCTTCTGTGGGTTGTCCCAACATTTTGGCCTCTAATACCTTGAAAACATAAACCCAATGTAAACTTTCTTCTGGAAGTCACCTTGGTCATGGTGTTTTATCATAGCAATAGAAGCACAACTAATATAGACAGACACATGCTAGAACTGAGTACTGAAAGTTGTCCACTGAATTCCACAGGGAGGCAGTGGCACATTGTCACCCCCACCTCCATCCCAGCCTTTTCACATGCACACAAAAATACACAACAGTACAATAAAAAATTTAGTCTACAGGGATGATTGAAGGCAATAAATAGATTAGCCACTATTTCCATGATGCTTAGATAGGAAAAGAACAGTTTCTGCTTCCCTTTACCCCATTTTTTTGGAATAGGAAGGTTTTCATGAACTTGTTCCCATAAGTTCCTTATGCTATTGTTAATGAAAACAGCAATACCTGCAGAGAAAAGATTCTATTCTGGTTTCAGGGACATCTTAAAAATCCAGGACTGAAGCTGGGCATGATGGTGCACACCTTTAATTTCAGCACTCAGGAGGCAGAAGAAGGCGAATTTCTGAGTTCGAGGCCAGCCTGGTCTACAGAGTGAGTTCCAGGACAGCCAGGGCTACACAGAGGGGAAACAGTAATACAAATATAATGTGTGAAAAAATCTATTTCAATGAAAGAAAAATAGAAAAAAAAACCCAGAATTTCACACACAGCAGACACCAAAAGAGAGTA